>RJWM01009224.1:0-68862 GCA_004363535.1 Dasyprocta punctata
ATATATATATATATATATGATACATGACAGAAAAGAAGTAAATTGGATACACATATGATTGTAGTATATGGTAATCAAATGGGTCAATCATAAGACAAAGGTATCTTGAAACAGAGTTGATTAGGAATAGGATTATGATATGGCAGAAAAAAGATATAACATATGAAAAGAAGTTAAGCACACTTTTTCAATTCTGATTTTCTAGGTGGTTCCCCTTGTCATATAATGAGCTATTACATTTCATTTCTGAATAACTGAAGAGATTAAAGCATTCAACTGTATCTTATGAATTACTCTGAAAGCTATTCAGAATTTGAATGTTATAGCTGGTCCCACATTCTTCATTTTCTAATAACTGTGTTATGAATAAATGAACAAGTTCACATCCTCCAAACATTAAACCATTCGTGATTCCTCAATTCATTCGGTCAGTCATTCATTCAATAAATATTTTGTGATCTATAAAAGCTTCAGCCTTTATTAAACAATAACCTGAACAAGACTCATACACACTACGCCCTGAGTTTACAAAACATATATGAAAAGATACTAAACAAATATTTGTAATGAGGAAGGCTGTGGAGTGAGTTATAGGAAAGGACAAAATAATAAAGGAGCAGGCAGGTAGTTACTTTAGACAAGGGTGTCAACAAAAACTCATAGACAAGTCATCATTTAAAGCCAAACACAAAAGAGGAGGCATAGGCCATCCACAGGGGGTACAGGGCAGAATTCCCAACAGTGGAAGCAACAAAGGTAAAGGCTGTGATTCAGGGAGGTTGCCAAGACAGAACTACAGAGAAAAGAGAAAGAGATGAAGTAGGAAAGTTAGACAGGAACCAGATTATACAACATCTTTCAAAATTAAGGTAAGAAGTTTGCATTTATTCCACACACATACAAGAAAAGGCTGTGACGTTGAGGAACGATGTGATCTGATTTACCTTACTGGTAGAGTTCAGGAACTGCGCTCTGTGCAGTATAAACTAAATTCCTGGTAGGAATTCTTAAATGCTTTAGGGGCTATGGGACCTTCTGACAGTCTGGTGAAGCTTACTACTATGACTTGATTATTTGTCTGCTCTAAAACTGATGCCAAAATGTAATGGCATTGTAAAAGTATTACGAGGTAGCACTTTTAAAGGCTGATTAGATTCTGAGGGGTTCATACTCATGGATCTGAATGGTGCCTATATAAAAGGTCCCTCTTTCTCTCTCTCTCTCTCTATCTCTCTCTCTCTCTCTCTCTCTCTCTCTCTATATATATATATATATATATATATATATATCTGTATTTCTCTATTACCCAGCTGCATATGATAACACAGCAAAAACTGACCTCACCACATGTCAGTACCTTAACAATGCACATTCAAGCTGCTAAAACTGAGTCAGGATATTTCTTTTCTGTGATACCAGCATGCAATACAGATTAGGACCAAATTGGTACCAGGAGTGAAGTGGTTGCCTTAACAAATACCTAAAGTATGGAAGTGGCTTTGGAAATAGGTAATAGACAGTAGCTGTAACAGTTTGGAATGAATGCTGAAAAATCTTGTATTTCCATGCAGTAATCATTAAAGGCAATTTTTTGAGGCTTCAGAAGAGAAGACCTAGAGAGAAAATCTGAACCTTTTCTTTGAGTTAGAAATTCTTAAAAAAAAAATATGGACAATGAGGACTAGCATGGTGGGGTCCTTGACAAAAACCAGAAACAAGGATTGGGGATATGGATCAGTGGCAGATCCTTTGTCAAGCACGTGCAAGACCCTGGGTTCAATCTCTAGCACCACAACTAATCGATGAATGAGAAATAAATATCTGGACACAGGCTATCCTTGTTAGAAAGTGACAACTTGGCTGAACTATCTAAATGTCTCAGAGTCTTATGAAAGGCAAAATTTAATAGCAAAGAATTAGGACAACTGAAAATAAAAACCTGTGCAGCAAGACATTCCAGATATTTGACAGAGTCTTTTAATTGCATATACCATATTGTGAAACTAGAGAAATGACTTAATGATGGAATTTGTAATTAAAAAGGAAGCAGACATAAGCATCTGACAAATTCACAGTCTGACCACACAGAGAATGAAAAGGTATGTGCAGAAGACACAACCAACTGTAAAGCTAAAATCACCACTTAATAAGACTGATAAGATTAGTATGAATAAAATGAAGCCATTGGCTTTTCAGCAAGACAATGAGAGAATGACACAAAGGAATTTCAGCTATCTTTAAGGCTAACTAAGAGTATTTTGAACTCTTGATGTCTGAAGCAAAGTTTCCAAGGAGAGGTTCAAGATGTCCACAAGTCCTCAGCATTTGCTGCCTTCACCCACTGCGAGGATCAGCTCCTCCCATTTTGCTGCAGCATGACTGTTCCAGCTGTGGCTCAAACTAGCTCTGGTGAAGTTTGAGCTGCGCCTCCTAGGAGTGTAACTGTAAACATTGGTGGTGTCTACGCGATGGCAGTGTCAGGCATGAAGGGTACACATACTACAGCCCATGACTTCCTCTACATAGATTTCAAAGAATACCTTTAGAGAGACTCAGGGCTCAGGCTAAGTACTGCCACTCAAATCAGCCAACACAGAAACTCTTCTTTTGCAGTATTGCCTGATGTTCCATGGGGTCAGTGCCCAGTGAGAGTCTCCACCAGCGCTGCACCATCCCAACAGCATCAGAAATGTAGATGCACAACTGAGTATACCACAAGTCTGGAAAACTCAGAGACCTGAGCCTCTAACCTGTGAGAGTTGTGGAATGATCTGAGGTCAAGTCATAGATGTGGGGTTTCCCAGTGTAACTGACAGATTAAATATAGAGTTAACAAGGTTGTTCTGGACTCTTAAAGTTAAATAACATTCACTCAGTAGGTAGGATTTTGGATTTACTTAGTACCAGTGTTTTTGTTTCATTCCTACTTCTCCCTTTTAGAATATGTCTCTTAAGCCTGTCCTGACACTGTGTTTTGGAAGTATGTCCCTTGTTGTGATTTCATGGACTCAGTTGGAGTGAAAGAGGCTCCAGGATGAGTCATGCTTTGAGTCTCACCATATGTATTATAAGTGAGACATTCTACCTGAGACTTTATTGTTGATGTAGGCATAAGTTAAAACTTTTGAATCTAATGAGATGTAATGAATCATTTTGTGAATGCAGAAAATGTGACATCTGGAGAACTAGGACAAGAATACTATGTTTTGAATGCTTCTGCCCTCCAAAATTCAAATTGAAATTTAACTGCCATGTAATGGTATTGAGAAGTGGATCATTTAAGAGGCAATCAGGCCAGAAGAGCACCGACATCAAGATCACTGACTGGTGTCCCCAAAAAAGGTCAGCTCCCCTTTTCTCTCTCTTTGCCTAAGTCAAAGAATCATGAGCCAAAAGACCTTCATCAGAGGCCAGCACTGTAATCTAGGACTACTCAGCCTCTAGAACTGTGATTCCATACATTTATTTTTTTGAGACAGTGTCTCACTATGTAGCTTTGAACTCACTATATAGCCCAGGATGGCCTTGAACTCAAACGATCTTCCTGCCTCAGCCTCTTAAGTACTGGGATTATAGGGATGAGTCATTACATTTTTATTTATTACAAACTATTTAGTTTACAGTATTTTGTTGTGGCAACACAAAACAGACTAAGATATCTGTGACTTCCTCCTTAGAAAAATGTATTTGAATACACAAAGTAAAATATATAGAACTACAAATTATAGAGTGTGCATCCTTGATTTGAAAATATGAAGTCTAAAATATTCTGAAATATGAAACTTTTGAGCACTAACATTCCACAGTGAAAAAATCCCATACCTAACCTCATATGATGGGTGGCACAAGCATACTGAAATTATCCCATGAAACTACCTTGATATTATGTATGTAAGATGTGCATGAAGCATAAATGAATTTTATGTTTTGAGTTGAGTTCCAGTCCCATGAAACTTCTTGTTACATACAAATATTCAAAAATCTAAAATATAAAACACTCTGAACCTTATGCACTGAAATCTATTTCTATGATGAATCCTTGAAGGGAAAGAACCCAGGTTTAAGAACTCATGCTGTAACAGAAACCTCTCCCCAGCTAGTATACTTCAGTTTCTTAGTTGCCCAGGTAATAGTTCCTGTTCCTATTCCAGTTCTTTCTGTCTCTTAGAAACTGCTGGTCACTGTGATGCACAGTTGATCACTATGATGCACACTGTATATCCAGTTGACAAGCAACTTCCTGTTTGCTTATCCCATGTAAGCCCTAGACCACCAGAGATCAGGGAATATTCTGGGAATGACCTCGAACAATGCCAATAGATTTGTCTTCAAATTCTGAGTGTTGTTTTGGTGTTTCTGCTTGCCATACCATCTGGTGCATCACCTAAGAGGACCGATTATGTTGACCTGTATGGTCACTGGTCATGGCCCTCACAGATGGACCAAGGATCTATTCAGGTCTTGATGGAAAGGTGCACCCCGGAGATTTCTCAAGTTCCCTCAGAGATCTGGAAGATGATTCCTGGTTCCCAGTTAGAGCAACTGACATCAGACCCCAAAGGGAGGAGGATGCAGCCTGTCTATCTCTGTCTGCCTATCTGCCTGCTTGCCTGCCTGATTCTTGTAAGATGGCTGGGGCCACTCTAGTTAGTCATTCTGTCAGTCCTGCTCAGTTCAATCAGTAGAAGATCTTAATCAACTCTTGTTACATAAGGCCACCTTCAAGGGAAGGGGCACTGGAATGTTTAACATTTGATTGCCTGCTGAATGAATGTGTGAGTGGAACAGACAGTGTAAGCAATAGGATGTTCCATCTGTGCACGAAGCCTGGGATGCACTGGTTGTGGTGGCTGATTTTGGCTTCACTTGCAGTTCCGTGGTGATTGACATATGCCATAATGGAGGCCTTGCACCCTCCTTAGCTAAATCTCAGCAAGGGGCATGGCCAGGGGGCATCTGAATGGTCTGTCTCTGAGGGATACCCACCCTTTGTCTGTTGTGCCATCATTGAAAGATACACAACACATACTAGGAAGTCAGAGATAGGAACTAATTAGTCAAAATCCATAGTCCCTGACTGCAGGAAAAAGTGCTTTTATGGAGTTAAAAATTCAATCAAACTGCCCCCAGTATCTCAAAGAAAAAAGGGAAGAAAAGAAAAAAGTGGCCCATTCTTGAGAATTTGGCCTTGGCACCCTTGTCAGCCACTGCAGTTGCTGCCAACACCTATAGCTTCACTCCCTGCTCCCAACTCATCTACTTCCAGCCAACTGAACTGGTTCCAGCCAGCCACTGCCTGCATTTGACTACAGGGGCCCTCCCTCCAGAATTTTCTGCTTACATACCTATCCTTGTCAGATGGTGTCATCTAACATCCACTTGAGATGAAAGATAGTAATTCCTTCTGAGTTCCATATGAGGAAAACTGTACTATCAGCCCTGACAAATGAGTTGTGAAGGCCTTTTCAAAAGTTGCCTTGCCTACAAACAGCCCAGTCAAGTGCTTCTCAAAGACATAGAAAAGAGGACAAAAAAACCCATCAACTATTATTACCCAGAAACCTGATAAAAAGGACACTTGATGTCTGTAAGAAAATCCAACCTGACAGACGGTCATACCTTCTACCTATGAGTTATAAGGACCATGGACACTAAATAAATAATTAAATAAAAAGATAAGGACTCTCAAAAGCTTCAGCCTGAATCAGATGCAATCCTTTCAATGGTCTGAAGGGCTCAGAAGGCTCAGATTGGGCTTCTTTCTTAAACTGGGCCATGGGGAGCCCACAGTTTCATCATCAGGGGAACCGCAACTCTTGCCTCTTGCTTCTTCTGCCAGGCACAAACTTGAAGCCTGGGAGGACATCTCACCAAACAAGAATGCCTGTACAAGCCACTTCTGGGAGAAGACCTCCTCTTCTAGTTAGAAGAGATCATCTCCTTTGCACCAATCCAGTCAACCTCCCTGTCATTTGACCCAGCAGTATCAACTCTGACTGTTTCCCAAGAGAAAGATGATGCCTGCATCAACCAGAGACAGGTAACTGCACTCCTGAAGTTCTGAAAACTCTTCTCGCAGAGGTATAAACTAAAGCCTTGCCTCTGGGCCTGGCTATCAACCATGCCACCTCACTGCAACCCTCCACTGCTGTCAGATGTCATGGGAAGCACAAACAGGCATCCAGCAACACATCAGCCTGACAGACTGTTAATCACCTTGGGCAAGATCTCCATGCCATCAACAATGCAACTCTTGCTTGAATAGCCAGTTTAAGATCTCCAATCTGCCAATGCTGCTCCAGTTCCCTCCATATAGATTACTTCAGTCTGCTGCCACCTGCAGCCTGCTGGTACACCTGTCTAGACCTAAATAATACATTCTCCTGCTTTAGGTTAGCTCCTGTCAGCCAGCCCCTCTTCAGCTTTAAAAGGAAAGACTCAAGTTCTGGTCTCAAAAGCCAACTGACCTGGACTCAACCTCCCAGAGGTTTGAAAACTTGTTTACTGTCTTTAAAGAAGCCCTCGCAGCTGATCAAAACACTTCTGGATCGATGACAACCTAGATGCCAGATGAAAAGGTGCAAAAGTTCTGTTACAATATCTGGCAGAACTTGGTAAGGAAAAAGAAATTCTGCAAATTTCCTGGAGTTGCTGATTTCTGTAAAATCTGGATCCCTGAGTTCACAAAAATAACGATGCTTCCTCAGACTGTCAGTCCCTGTGAGTGCCCAGTGGCCTACCTATACAAATACTTGGATCCAGTCACCAAAGGCTGCCTCCTCTCATTGCTTCCATGCTCTAAGGATCACTGTTTTTCTGATCAAGAAAGCTGACAAGCTCTCCTTAGACTAAGACCTAACTGTCCTGGTGCCACATGCTGTACTGGAATGAACTGTTCTAAAAATGGACTCCCTGACAGATGCTGAGTACACCCTGTTTATGGATGGAAGCAACTCTTAGGAATGAAATCCAACAGGCTAGACATGCTGTGGTCACCTTGGACAAAACTATTTGAGCCAAAACTCCTCTGCAGGGATGATCTGCACAGCAAACTGCTTCCTGCTGCTGTCTGAAAATCCGCCACCAATGACTCAAAATAATCAGTTCCAGAGGCCTAAACCCCCTCTAGGGATCTGACTTCCCGAAACAACAACCCCAGTCAACAGAGCTTCCCCCACCCTATGTTCCACAATATCAAGCCACTGCACTGGAACTATGTACCCCTGCAGCCAGCTCAGGTTTCAGTATCAGTGTCACCAGTCCCTACCTTCCATTCCCTACCCATACTGAAAAGACAATAAAACTCTCATCCCTAGATATGGCCTGGCCTTGATCATTGACAGTGACAATGGGCCTGCATTTAGAGCGGAGGCAGCTCACAAACTAGATTAAATAAAAACTACATGCAGCATATAGGCCACAAAGCTTAAAAAAAACATTTTATAACCAGTTAAAAGACCAACTATATCTGTAGATATTCCTGCACACATATATAACCCAAGTACATATTAACTACCTCTATAAGTTTCAGAAACTCAGCCTTAGATCCACTGCAAAATTTACCTAGACCAGAGTGAGCACTCTAAAGAAACACTCAAAGCTCTGCTCTGGTCACTCTGGATGCTGACCAGTCCACACACAGCCGAAGCCTGAGGACACTGTTCATAGCACATTGTACCACATGTATTACCCTTGATTTTGTGCCTTTTCAGGCTGCTCTCCCTAGTCCTTGCTTCCCTGTCCCCTAGTAGCTGTGTTTTTTTTCCAAACTCTTTGGATATTTACTCCAAGAGAATAGAACAATCAATCAAATACTTGACCAAGACTCGATGAAGGTTCAGGGCACACTAGACACTACTATTTCAGATTAACTCCCTCACTATCTTGCCAGAGTAATGTTACAGAACAGACAGGTCTAAATTATGTCTCCCTAAAGATAATTTAGGGGAAAACTCTATAATTGGACAATCTTGGGGAACTTAACCAATGGCCACTTTAGGATCACTGACTGCTTCTAGTTGAGCCTTGTCTCAGAAGATCACATGTAATATGCCCAGCAAAGATTTGCAGAGGAAACTAAAAGAGGGGGGAAATGTAACAGAAAATGCACACAACCCCAGTCAGTATGCTTCAGTTTCTCAGTTGCCCAGGTAATAATTCCTGTTCGAGTTCCATTTGCTACCATCTCTTAGAAACAGCTGATCACTGTGATGCATAGTTGGTCACTATGATGCACATCTTATAAAGCAATCTCCAACTGACAAGCCATTCTGCCTCGGTACTTCCTGCTTACTTATCTCCACCTAGAGATCAGGCTCTGTTATTCTGGGAATGGTCACAATCAGTGCCCACCAATGTAAGTAAATCTGCCTCCAAATCCTGAGTGTTGTTTCAGTGTTTCTGCCTGCATTAGCACTGCAAGTGAACATAAGTGAAAGTAAAGATTTAGAAAGCTAGGTATAAAGAGGAGTATATAAAGCATTTGGGATTCTTTGTTTACTAGATAAATATAAATTTCTAAACATGGATAAAATGTGTATGCATGCATTCTTTTTAATCAAACTTTTTTGAAATACATATTTTTAAAGAAGACCATTTTGTCACACAGAACACCCCCCAAATAGAGATATTTTTCTAATTGAAGTTGTTCCATTAATAATCCATCAGTCGGTGAATATTTATGGAAAGTAACAGCTAGCATTTATTGAACACTTACTATGTTTCAGGAAATAAACAGTGGTTTATATTATAATATCTGGTTTAGTCTCTATAGCATCCCTTTGGCTTAGACATTACTTTTATTTTTACAAATAAAAAAATAAAATTCAGAGATTAAGCAACTTGTCTACTACCACATATCTGGACACTCGGAATTGGGAAAGCAGTCTTGCAAAATCTCTAGAGGCAGATGTTACTGAGTATCCACTAAGTGCTCAGGATTGGGACAACAACAACAAAAAATAACTATAGGCTGGGTCCCCAGATCTTGAGCAGCCAACAATTTCAAAGAAAAACAAACACACATAAACATCTATGTGATATGGGAGACCATAAATGTACGTGTTCACTATATAGTGTAAATAGAGTATTCAAACAGAGAAGACTGTCGTATTTTCTGGGGAATGTTTTTAGGTAATTCTATGTAAGATTTAGACTGTTTCTTTAAAGCTGGGTAAGTTTTAGATAAGCTCAAAGGAAAGGAAGTCTATACCAGTGGTGAAAGCAATGAACCATGGATGCGTTACAGTCAACACATGGACTTAGTAGTCCCATCAAACTCATTACCAAATGCTAGCTTTTTCCATCCTGAGACAGTAGACAGTGACTGAACTATCTTACTACTCAATAGTTTCACTAATAGAATATGTTTAATAACATCTACTTTCGAAATTATATGAATGTATGCTGCAAACCAAAATGCAGCATCCCATGCCATTTTCCATATACATTAAACAGCATTGAAAGTGCTGATTTCACTTTGCCAAAAGTCAGGGATTCCTTCAGTTTTACATTCTCTTTTCCCATATAACCCCAGTGAAGAATTTTATGCCAGATGATAGATGATTCTTTTCTGCATATCTCATTTACGAACTTGTAATTTCTGCACAATAGTGATATGCTAAAGATGAACTTCACCCCAAGTATGCATTCTTTCCAGTCACCCTCCTTTTGGAATCAAGTTCTATTACACCACCATCTAAATAATAATAATGACTAATAATAGTTTAATGTGTTATTTCTTTCATAAAGCATTTATGCTGAATAAGAGTCCCCAATGGCCTATATCTGAAAATTGGAAAATAAAATAATTTCACATCTTATAGAAATAATAATGAGGAAAGCTGAAATTCTGGAACTGAAGGGCTTTTGAGTCTTTAAACATTTTCCTGAAGAGTGTCAGCTATTTTGAAGAAAATGCATTAATCAGTCCAAAATTAAAATTGAGAGAAATTATCAGTTAAGAGCTTTAGGAGGTTGCTATCAAATAGCCAATTAAGAAATTGGCATTTTGGGACTGAAATGGGAGGCTTTTATCTTTTAAGGTTCTTAAAATAAAGATGGCAAAATAATAATATTTTAAAATCTAAATGATAGGTACATAAATTCTGCTAAATTAGTTTCTCTCTCTCCCTCCCTTTCTCTGTCTGCCCCCTCACTGGTATGGTAAACATTTATTAACTTGACAATAACAATAATAAATGGAAAAATTTAAAAAGTTCCTGTGTTGGACAAAGAGACATAGTGAACAGCTAATTCTAATTTTAAAATTTTTCTTGAACTAATCTTTTGTCAACTGAGCATGACAGATTAGATAAATGACATCTTGATCATCAAAAAACTTTATCCCAAATTCTGGTGAACTCAAGACGAGCTCAAGACACTGCTTTAAGAACTTTTCCCAAGTCCCAAATTATGAGTATCACTAATTAGATATTTGTTTTTAAATCTAGCAACATAGTCAAACACTATGTTGCTATACTTGGCCAAAAAGTATGCAAGCAATGTAAAACACACATATGATATAATCTACACAAGACATTTCAAGAAACTTTAGCAAAGCTAATTTATATCTGTTCTCTAATTTATAGTTTTCAGAGAAATTTCATACACATTGTTTCAGTTAACATTTGAAATTACAATTTGTATACTCTGTATGCATAAAATACAAGTGTTTATTCAGCACAAGTCTTGACATCCCACATGAATAAGCTACTCTTTTGGTATGTTTTCAGTTAAAGAAGTTTCTCTTAAGAGTATTGGAATGACCTGTTGAAATTGCTTAATATGTTAACAGTATCAATAGTAATTTAATATATGATGGTGACATCTAATTTATTTGTATTTTTCTACAAAGTTTAACTAAGAGTTGATAACTGAAACCTATACGCTTCCACAGTTCAACAGGTAAGCCACACCGAAATCAAATTGTAACAAGGCAGCAGAAACTAAACAAAGTTGTCATTTGATGATTGACAACAATAATTGACAAATAAAAACTCATGTAAAAATGCTGTGTGTTAAATATATCTAAATAATGTGAAGCTAATTTCTAAATAACTTCTCAAAAAGGTACAGATTTTCTTCACAAACACAGAGTCCAATCAGGACTTTTGTGATACAGAACCCTAGTACAAGCCCAGAATCTGACAATCCCTGCAGGCAAAACAACAACTGCTATATCTTTAGGATGTGCTCTTTCAACTATACAAAAGCCTTCAGCCTTTACTGCACTCTGCAAACAAAAACTGCCAAGTGCAATTATTCATCTGATTTAACATAGCACAAGTGTTACTTCTCCCTGTCTCCTGTCCCTCAACTTTTCTAGTGCCCGTGTACCAAATGTACCAAAAAAGAATCATTTTTCTAATCAAACTGAAATTTGTTTTAGTGATACAACAGTGTCATTGAACGTAATATACATTCAAAAGGCACCATATTCACTTTTGTGTACATGTTTTAAGAATTCTATTTTTATAGATGGATTCAAGGATTGAATGGGATTTGTCCTTTTAATTATATGACTGGGATCTTCAATTTGAAATCTTGCTCACAAAAGGACAAACACAATAGTTATTTGTACTCAATTCATTTACCAAAAAAATCTCATTAGAGCTAATAAGAATATGTCTTTCCTACTGTGAATATCTTCTGATATTCAAAAGCATATGAAAAATAAAAGGCAAAATAAGTCCTGAGATAGACTTGCACCAATATTTGAACATCTACTAGTTAAATATTAGAATAGAGCATTCTTATGTCTTAGATTCACGTAAACTGTTTTTCTCTACCAAGTACGTCCTTGACATTGTGCATACTTGAGTATTTTTTAAATAGATAATACTAAACTGAGTATTGAAGAATAAGTTCCATTTTTCATGTACATTAAGGCTTCCCACTGTCAGGTTTATATAAAATAATATTAGCTGCACTATTCTATTTGAAAATATTTGAAGTTTTGTTCCAAGAATTAAGTGATGAAGAGACAAGACACTACCATTTATTTTAGACACAAAATAAATTATCAAGTAGAACTAGACATTACAAGAGACACCAAAAAAGATTAGGCATATTTTTATCCAAAAGCAACTAATGATCAAGTTGTGGAGAACAAGCATAAATGCATTAAGTGATTAAAGTATAAGAAAAGTATAATACATGTCTGCCCTTTCTAATTAAAAGGAATGTGTTGATTTCATATCCTGTTTTACTGAAGTTCAGCTTCACACCATTTTTAAGAGTCAGAGAGAATTTAGGGTGTTAAGAAATAAGTTTTAATCTAAATGACTTAGATGTAGGGCCACTTGACAGACAGGGATATCTGTTCTCTTTTAAACCATATTCTTATCACCCACGTTAGGTAAATTATTTGTTGTTATTGATCCCTTAAAAGCTTTTTTTTTAAGTAATTAAGTCATATAATACTCTATATTTTATTGACACTTTTATCAAATAATTACTATCAAACAAAGAATAGTCAAAGGCTTAGTTTAGAATCAGACATGTGAAGTTTCAAGCTCTGGATCTGTCAGTACCTGAACAAGCTGTTTATGTTTTAGGTACATCTTCTCCAATATGTACACAGGTGACATAAAGGAAACTGTCAATTTTGAAGGCTTCCAGTCTCCATGTGGAAGCTGTGCTTAGCTGGGTCTTGAAGACAAATAGGAAACCATCTCTCATAAGCAAGGAGTCCTTTCAAACAAAGAGAAAACAATATACAAAGAGACCAGCAGACCATGAAATCTTCGGGAAAACACTACGCAAAGAGAAGTTCAGGTTAGTTTAAATGGCTTTACATACATACATGTTATGTTATAATATTTGATTTTGTAAACATTAATTCACTAGGGAAAATCTGTAGAAAAAGGAGAGAATTACCAACTTTAATATTTCAAGACTATTTACCCAGACATCCATTATAGAGTCTGAAAAAGGAGTACAGTACCATGTACAAAACCTAGAGATATAAAATCTTGAAACCAGCAATTAATGAAATTACACCCAAATAAATGAAGCATAAGAAATAAGGGTTAGAAATATGTTGATTAGAGAAACATGACACTAAGGAGGCAGGCATGGCCTAATTCTTACAAGGATTTGCAGACCAACATGAAGAGCTGTTTGGATTTCCCCCTAAACTCAAAGAAAAAAGAACACCACAATTTTAAGCAGAAAATAAAATACCACCCCAACTGTTTGGAAGATAATTCTTGCTGTCCATTGAGTTGAAGAGTGACTAAAAGATACTGAACACGAAGCAAGGCAGTTAGCACCGCAGAAGTCCAAATGTAAGCTTCAGACTGGGATCAGTTCAATGAAGGAAAGAGTCATTATCATGTTTAAGGCCTAATCTGGAAAGCAAATTAATGGGAATAGGAAACATTTTAGAGTGAAGATGAGTGATTATGAGAATGACTGCATATTTCTGACATAGGCAACTAAGTCTAAAACACTGCTAGCTATTAACTAAAGGAGATAATACAAAAGAAGCATACTTTGATAAGTGGAGTAGGAACTGACAACGAGCTTAATTTATACATGTATTTCAGTGGATTCCTGTGGGACATTTAAGTAGAGACATCAAGGAGGCAATTATAAATGCAGATCTCACATTCACAGAAGAAATATTAACTAGAGATACAAAAATGAGATCCTTAAAATTAGAGAAGGCAGTTAAAGCTTTAGGAAAAAGTGAGTTCACTTATAACATACAAAATGAGAGATACGGGCAAACAGAACAAAAAGGAACTCAATTTCTGAAATGAACAGAAAAGGGACCCACAAATAATACACAGCAAGAGGATAAGCAAGAGAATATGGCATCGGAACATGAGATGACACAGAAGGAAGAAGGCCATAATGTTAAATATTTCACAGAAGGCAAGAGGTTGAAAATTATCCTTTAGGTGCCCACCAACATTTGAGAAGAGTTCTTTTTGACCCAGCTATTCTCCTTCTATTCTTTTCCTGAAAGAGAAAAGTCATCATACTATACTGATACATACATACTCATGTTTATAGCAGCATAATTTATAATACCAAAATATTGGAAAAAGTTCATATGTCCATACCAGATGAATGGACAAAGAAAATGTATTTGTCTACAATGGAGTACTACTCTGCCATAAAGAAAGATAAACTCGAGGCATTTTTAGGTAAAAGAATGAATCTGAAAACCATAATCTTAAGTAAAATAAATCAGTCACACAAGTTTAAATATAGCATTGTTTCTCCCTCGTGAGAAGCCCAAAGTATAAATAAGGAGCCAAAAAATAAAGATATTAGGAACTAGGAAGATCTTTTTCAAATGGGAAGGGGAACAACAGATAGAGGGAGGAGAACAGAAAGAATAGGAAAGTAATGGTTTTTTTTTGTTTTGTTTTGTTTTTTGCGGCACCGGGGATTGAACTCACAACCTCGCGCCTGCCAGGACAGGCACTTAAGCCACTGAGCCAAACTCCCGGCCCTGGTTTTTTTGAGGCAGGGTCGCACTATGTAGCTCAGGCCGGCCTTGCGCTCATGTTGTAGCCCAAGCCGGCCTCGAACTCACAACGCTCCTCCTACCTCAGCCTCCCAAGTGCTAGGATTAAAGGCGTGCGCCACCATGCCTGGCGAAAGTGATTTTTTTTAAAAAAAAGTGTTGAAAAATATAGATAGAGCTTTTGCCAATGGGGAAAGGAAGAAGAGTTGTTGAGAGCAGAGACAAGAGGGGAAGAAGATAAAAATATGAACTAAAATGTGTTATGTACATGTTCCGAACAAATTTTCCACAATAAACATAATCATTAAGTACTTCAAATATGTCCAAATTTGAAGAAAGCAAACTATCCTTTATATTTGGCAAAAATAACATCTGTATTGCGCACATTATAATTCTCCTCTCTAATGAAACTATTGAGAAATTACATTCCTTAAACTGATCTATAAATATTTAAATTCAAAGACTGAAAAGAATAAAAGTCAAGAAAGTCAATCCTAAGTCACTTAAATTACACAAAAATATTAATTAAAAACACAAATGCCACAGAAACATTTTTAAACTTCACAGCCCAAGCAAAATTGTCTCCTTATAAACTAGTTGACTAAAAAAAAAAAAAAAAAAAAAAAAAGAGTTTTGAAAAGTTAGGAAGCTGGTGTTAATGGAGTACTCCGTTAAAATATAGTTGTATATTTTTTCTGAAATATCTACATGGAATTCTGAGTTAAAATTTAACTGATTTCTTAATTCAAAATACATTTGTTTGCAGAAGGAAACCTGTATTCAGAATGAAGTAGAGGTAAGAATAGTGACCAACATATATTCTATGAAGAAATACACATTTCTCATGTGAACATAGACAGGAAGCTTGACTAGATCAAGACTAATTAAAGATCTTGGAAAAAGCAGCAATGAGAGAAAATGGAAATTATAAAACAAAGAAGTGGTGATAAATAAAACTATTTAGATTACTTTCTTTGAGACAAATGCTGACCCACTTCACTCATAATGTCAAAACTAAGAACCTAGATTAAATATCTTCCTTTAGTTATTTTATAAACACTAATTCTATGCATTCTAGTAACAGAAAAGACAAATATCTTGTTCCTATCTACTAAAAAGATAATATAAAGACAATATTTCTACAAAACTCAGTAGTTGCAGCTGAAACAAATTTTGGCTCATTTCATCTTTTTGCTTAGAAACAAATCTTTAATAAGAATGTCACAAGTGTGTGAATCTATTAATTTGCTCATGAAAATTGTCCAACTGTCATGCCACTGGATGTTGAAATCAAAATCAAAATATATGCAATAACTGTTTTACACTAGAAAAAAAAGGTAGAACTCTAGTAAGAAAGAAACTTCAAAGATCAAAAGGTGCTACCAGAAATAGATTTTAGAAAAACTGTCTTGAATTGCAATAGAAACCAGAATAAGCATTTTGAGGTAATGTAATGATAACAGTGCAATACCAGAAAATAATAGCAGAATTTTTATTTATGTCAGCAGCTGTGTAAACTGATTCATCTCTTCTCATTAAGTTTGCCCCCAAATCTTGTGTTATTAGCTTAATATAATGCTTCCTAAAGATGCAATATAACACTCATATTTCACTTGTACAATTTATAATAAAACCAGTATATCATTCAGTGTAAAAACCTCAATAGAGTGAAATTGGACAAAGCATTATATAAAGGTTCTGGAAATAGAAGTGGGATTTAGGATACAAAATTTCAGTTAGAATAAATAAGTTCAAGAGATTCATTTTTTATCATGATGACACAAGTTAGCAATGTATTGTACACTTGAAAATTGTTAGGAGAGTAGATTTTTAGCATTATCAGTATTAAAAAATATTAAGTAATGCATAAATTAGTAGCTTGCCTTGTCCACTGTATGTATATAGATAGATAGAGAGATAGATAAAGATGTAATCATAGTATTGAATACTATAAATGTCACTTCATAAAGGTCAATTTAAAAATTTTTAAATAGGGGAAGATATCAAAGTATGTTATACTGACATGTGAAAATGTTACTATAAATTCCTTATTGTATATAATTGATAAATAGTTATAAAAGATCAAAGTTAAAACAAAAAATTTAAAAGACATGGTGTTCTGAAGTTCAGGCACCCTATTTCTTATTTAAGTACTTATAGAAACTCTCAAATGTGTGCACAAATATATATATATATATACACATACATATATTTATATGTATATTTATGATTTTGCTGTATACTTTGAAATAAAACATGGGAAACAAACAAATTGCTCACATCCTAAGGGAAATAATCATGCCTTATCCAAAGTATGGCACACTATAGAACATTTAAAATTGAATGAATTATTACCCACCAAAATAGCAAGTATAAAAAGAGACAATCTAAGTGCTGGCAAAATAAGGAACAACTCAAACCTTCATACATTGATGGTAGAAGGATAACTGGAACCTCATGTCTGCCTTAGAAGACAGTGTGGTATTGTCTACTGATACTGACACTATGATATAATATACCTATAATACAGATGTTAGGCTGACACTATAGCTTCATATTCTACAATGTACAAATCTGCTTCTAGGTATATAGATACAAACGATATATAAAGGATATGAACAATAATCTTCACACTAATTCCTAATATTCCAGAACAGGAAAACAACTCAATGTCCCGAAACATAACAGATGCAAACAACTGTTGGCATATTAATACACTGGAAGGAATGTCAGATAGAACTCAGTGCAGGTACCCAAGTACACAGAGTAACACAGAGACTCAGAAAGTTACTACTGAGAAACAGGAAGCCAAACACAAAAGACTACACTAAGTGATTTCATTTATATAAAATTCAAAAAGAGGAAAGACAAATTAAGCTATGTTGTTGGCGATCAGAATATGGAGGGAGAGTGATAGTACCTATCAGTTGGCAAAAGATGAGGGGATTTGGTAAATGTAGTACTTTAGGAGCTAACTACTACTTGCATGAGTATGTTCATTTTGTTAAAATTCATCATGACATGCAATTGATAGCCTTGTAGTTTTCTATATCTAAGAAATAATTTAACAATTGCTCACCTTAAAAACATAATCAGGCTAAACATGTATTTGAAAACATGAGAGAATCACACTGATTCATTATGATTTCACATACAATTTTTTTTGTATCAGAAATCGAACTCACAACCTCAGGCTTGCCAGGCAAGCACTTATGCCACTCAGCTAAATCCCTAGCCCATTTTCTTTTGATTTTTTGTTTGTTTTGTTGTTTTTTTGGTACCAAGGATTGAAATCACGACCTTGTGCTCACCAGACAGGCGTTTATGCTGCTAAGCTAAATCCCCAGCCTTAGGTATAAATTTTTACATCACAGTAAAGTATAAGAATATAAGTAAACACTGTTCTACAGCAATTCCAGAAGAAGGGAAAGAAGAGAGAACATCATTTCACTGTATGTGTGATACGGTGTTTCGTAAAAGAATGAGAATTTAAAAAATAAAACAAATTTGGATATGTGAGTGACTATGTATCACTATGCTTAGAAAATTTCAAAATGCAAATCATTAAGAAAGCTATCACTTTGGGTTCCACTTTGAAGACAAATTTTAAAATTACATTTAGTGGAAAATAATCATTTTGCTCAGATCAGGATAGCAACTAATGCTTTTTATAACAAGTTAACTCAGATGGCTCCTTGTTTATTTTGGGTGGATTTTATGTCTCAATACACTTAATGCCTTTAAACAAACCTAAAACATTCAGTGTACAGAAAAAATAATACTCTGGTATTTGCTAAACAAAACTGGAGTGTTTAAAATTGAACAATGGTAAAATCATTAAACAACTGCAGAGTTAAGTAGAAATAATAATTAGGCTATGTATGTGGAGAACATACATTTTCAAACTGTCCTGTAATATCTGACCCAAGACCACTTTATTTTTCCTTTATATCTTAACCCAGAACTACTGTAAAAATGTGGCACGTGATTAATAATGACTGCATAGGCAGAACTGTCAACGCCACAAAACTGTATTATAAATGTAGCCACTAAAAGAGAGTGACTAATCCCAGGAATACTCAGTCCCTTGTTTCAGTTAACACTTTGCATCACTAACTTGGAAATAGGCTCAAAGGGAAACTAACTGGTCCTTCAGCTAGATATGGAGGTTAGCATACATTTTGTGTTTAACAAGACATTTTGTCTTTACCAGCTTGTCTTTATGACCTGAAGAGATGTAGGGAATACATCTAGTTCTGACTAGTTTGCCACATAAAAAATAACAATCCCTTAAAGCCAAGGGTTGGTTTAAACTTTTGTTATAAATACTTAGCTTGATAGATTTCATCCTTACATTTAAACATTCTCTTTCTATGTCACAACCCTCCCTTTGGTATCTGAGAGCAGTCACTTAGTTAAAAATTGAATATTATTCAACAGTCTCAAGTCAAAAATTCAGAAAATATGCTTGGCAAGATATACAGGCTACTTTCTTAGTACAATAACAGTGATTTTTGCTTGAAAACCTACATCATTATAAGAGAACATGTGATATTACACCCTGTTTTGCTGAATTACCCTTCTACAAAGGTCCAAATCAGTTATGAACACAGCTGTACAAACTTCCCTAAGAAACTAGTGCTTTGCTATTTAGTAAAAACTAAATGACAAGAACTGTTTTTTAAAGAAAGATTCAACTCCCACCTTTCATTTTTTTCCTGTCAAAACTAACCCTTCTCTTTTTAAGAATTTAATAAATAATCTTATTCCCTATATCCCCATATA
Organism: Dasyprocta punctata; assembly: GCA_004363535.1. Taxonomy (NCBI): domain Eukaryota; kingdom Metazoa; phylum Chordata; class Mammalia; order Rodentia; family Dasyproctidae; genus Dasyprocta; species Dasyprocta punctata. The sequence goes on from RJWM01009224.1 coordinate 19,268, forward strand.
TCTTCTCAAATCTTCTCAAGTTCACCAATGCACGTCTTTTTGAACTCTAATCAAGATATAGTATTGTGTCATTCTCTGTATTATATATTAAAGAAAATAACTATTCAATTGCTTCTGGGAATTAGATTTTAAAAAAAACATAAATATCTCTCAGATCTTCTTTTAAAGATAGGTTAATAAAAAGTTACAGAAAAACCAGGGAACAAAGAAATAGAAAGTTTTAAAATATTTCCATATGGTGATAGGATCTGTATTTCCTGAATTCCAAATGTATGCCATTTCTAGAAAAATTCTGTGCTTCAGAACTTAACAAATACAATAAATCTCTACATAAAACATTGTACATTACAGTATAAATTTCTTGAGACATAAAATACATGTATTGTAAAAACATACATACATACGAACATGCATTTAATCACGTATTTATACATGTATACTTGCATTTACATAGAGAGTGAAGAGCAACAGAGAGCGCTACCATTCAGAAAGTGACAGCTATTAGGCAACTTTTTATATATGATCTTTTAACCTTTACATAAATCTTTAAATTACGATTATCACTTTTATAACATGCAAAACTTACCCAAAATTTATACAAATTATATGGGGCAGCACAAATATTTGAACCCAGTGCTGTCAAATGTATAATGGGGTTCTTCTTCCATAGTATGCTTAAAATACATTTTAGATAGACTACAAGTATTGCTATAGGCCTGCTTAACATAGAAAAAATTTCATCCTGGCACTAGGAAGAAACATAGCTAGTTTGTGAAACAAAATCTGATTTTATTCCCAAAATTTCAATATGGCAAAGGAAAAGTTGCTACGAAGATAATTCTTAGTTGAATATGTTCAAAATGTAATTCCTTGGTAATCTGGGCTTCGGCCAACCCAAATCAAAATCAGATATTTTATCAATGCCAAGTTTTCAGAGAAACAAAAAAAAATGCAGTAGCAACAGATGTATTCTCTCTAGACATTTGTGTTGAGCCTAGCTATCTCCAAAGCCTGAAGAAAAGGGAGATTTTTATATTTCATTTTTATGAATAATAAATTCCTGGTTTTTCTTAATGTCATCCAACTAAGCAAGAGACTACGATCACTCCTTGAAAAATGAACTAGTTAAAATTATTGATAATGAAAGAGAAATTAATGAAGAAAAACAGGAACAAAATGCAAAAGGAAAAAGAAAAAAGGGACTAGAGAAAAACCCTTATCTAGCCTTCTTTTCAAAGTGAAGTTATAATTACATTTCAAAAAATTCTGTTAAAGAAAGAATACAGAGAGCATCTTTTTTCATTTATTTTAAATATTAACAAAATTATCAAAATTAAGTGACACTTAAATGAAAAGTTTTTCTGAGGATGACTTACAACTGCTCTGAGTATTTAGAAAAGAAAGAAACTATAAACAACTCAATACCGATGAAGAGTTTATCACTATGAAATAAATGTTTTTACAATATATGTAATAAATATCTACCTTTAAATCTGAAAGCAGAATATTTGTTTTAAATAATGTTGAGTTCATTCTAGGTGAATAAATCAGCAAAAAAGTTTCTAAATACAGGCAAATATAGCATCCTTCCTTTACGGATGTTAGCACCTTCCCTAAATGAAACACATTGCTTTGTCATATCACAAAATACTCATGTTAAGATTCCATCTTTCTAATTTTGAATACTCAGAATTGACAGATAGAATTCAAATTTATCGTAACTTTTTCTCAGAATTCTGCTTCAAAATAGCACTAAGATTTGCCTTTTTAATTTTTACTGTAAATTACATTAGATATGCAAGGAAGAATTCAAAATAAAGACACAGAGTTCAAAGATTTATTTCATTTCTGAAATTAATAAACTGTATTTTGGAGCAATTTTAATATGAAAATTGAGCTGAAAGCACACTTTCTTTATCCACCCTCCTCCATCATAAACATCACTAACATATGCATACATTCTGCACTATTATTCTCATACTATATTAAAGTGGTGAACTTGCTATCACTACAAACCTATATTGATGTATTATCATTAACTAAAGCCCAGTGATTGCAATATAATTCAATCTTTGTTTTGTACAGTTTTATGTTTTTTATTAATACATAATTCCATGTATCTACAATTATACTCTTACAGAATCTCCTCTCTCCCTAGCCATCTCTATCTCCCCTGAATCCCTCACAACCACTGATCCATTTAACTGTCCCCATATTCTTTCATTTTTCCAGAATCTTACACAACTGGAACCATACTGAAGTATGCATTTAAGAATCTTCCATGCCCTTTTGTAGCTTGATAGCTCATTTCTTTATATTATTAAATAATATTCCATTGTCTGGATGTAGCACACTTTGTTTAACGGTACACATACTGAATGACATTTGTATTGTTTAAACAATGTAACACGGTCAAATCTGCTAGAAAAAAGGCCGAAGATGCAGCAGTCTCAAGCATGTAGTTAATATGTGTGAGACCCTGGATTCAATCACCATCAAAATCAAAATGAAACAGAAGTTCGCTATTCCTTATTGTGAAGTTTTTGCGGACATTACTCCACTGAGTGAGTACTCTGCAGTGCAACTGCTGAACTGTATCACAAGATCCTGTTTAACTTTTGAAGAAACTGCCAAACTGTCTTCCAAAATAGGTGCATGTTCTGCATTCCTACCATCAGTAAATGAAATCCCATTTTTGCTTATCCTCACCATCATTTGGTATTACCCTGTTTTGAATTTCAACCATTCTGACTACACATCTGTAGTAGTGCTGTGTTTTAGTTTGCAATTTCCTTAAAGATACACAATACTGATCATCTTTTCATGTGTATATCACTTGTAGATCTCATTTGGTAAGCTGCTTGTTTAGAGTTCTTTTCTATTGTTCAGTTAGGTTATAGGGTAAGCCCCTTATTTAGGAACACTGGAGTGGTGGACTTTCACACTTAGAAGCAAACCTCCAATTTTGAACACTTGCACATGCAAACAAATCGCAGAAGTAGCTCATTTGTCTGCTGTATACTGTCACAGTTATGCTACTGTGCTCTAACTGTACAGTGACATAGAGCAGTCTTTGTTTATCAAAGGTGAGTAAGACTCACTTTGTCTGATTTAGGAATGAATTCAACTTGTGAACGCTCTGGAATAGAACTTGTTTAGAAGTAGAGGCCTTATATTTTCTGATTATTGAACTTTAAGAGTTTTTTACATATTTTGGGTGCAAGTCCTATATCAGATGTATGTTTATGAATACTTTTTTCCAGGATATGACTTATCTTTGCATTCTCTTAATAGTGACATTCTCAGAGTCCATTGCTTTCCCATTTTAATGAATCCTACTCATCCATATCCATTTTCTTCTTTCATGGATCATGTTTTTTGGTGTTATACGTAAATATTATTAACACACTAACATTACTTAAAACTTTCCCTGTTTAGTTTGTTTTATACTAGTTACCCCTCCTTCCTTGTTAAAGGTAGCTGACTATTGTGTGGGTCTGTTTCTGAGCTGCCCATTCTGTTCCAAAGACCTATCTGTCTATTCTCTTAATAATGCTATGTTGTCTTGATTACTACAGCTGCATATTAGGTTTTAAACTGTGGGAGTGTTTGTACTCTCACTTTATTCTTCTCCTTTAATATCCATGCAATATTCTGGGCATTTCATCTCTCCATAAACATTGAAAAATCAGTTTGCAAGTGTTCACAAATTAAATTTCTAGGATTTTGACTGAGATGGTATTGAATTAATATATGAAATTAAGAAAAATTGATATTTTAGCAATTTTTAGTCTGTCTATGAAGAAAGAACATCTCTATTTACTTAAATCCTTGATTTTCTTTCATGAGTATTTTATTGTTTTCATAATAACAACTGTCTTGTATAAATTTCCTTAGACGTATACCTAAGTACTTTTCCTTTTTGGAGTCAATAAAAATGGTAATGTGTTATTAACTTCAATTCTTACTTGTTGGCTACAGGTATAAGGAAAGTAATCGATTTCTGTATATTAATCTTAAACTGTGCAACTTTTCAATAGTCCCTGATCATTTTTAGGGGGTTTGCTGTTACTGTTTGTTCCTTGAGATTTTTTGCATGATAACCATGTTCTCTGTGAACTGTTTTATTACTTCTATCCAATTTGAATGCTTTTTATTTCCTTTCTTCTGTTTATATGTTAGCTAGAACTTTTAGCATAATGTCAAATAGAATTGGTAAGTGACCATCCTTATGTTGTGCTTGATCTTATCAAGAAAGCATTTAGTTTTTCACAAATGGTTGAACATAAAGCAAACATTCATGCAACCCCCCTCCAGATGAACAGACCAAATGTTTCTAGTATATCAGAGGCTCCCAAAATCCCCACCTCAACATTCCACCTAACTATAATCCAATTATTATCCTGATCATTGTTGCAATTTCAGTTCTTTCATCCGTAAATACTATAGTCTAATGCTGGAATTTCATGTAAAAACTCCACATTATTCTTTTGTGTCTGCGTTTTTTCACTGAGTATTATGTTTCTGAGAGTCATCCACATTATGGCTGCTACATTTTGTTTATTTTCATTTCTCTCAAGGAGATGATCAACAAAATTTTTCTGTGAATGACATTATTTTCCATTCCGTCTACAACTTTACACCAATAAATGGAATGTCACTACAACCTGCCAAATTTAAATAAGCTTTTAAAGTTTCATCACATTTTTTAATAATAAAATTAATATTTTAAGTGAAAAACAACCATTCTGCATCAATGAAATGAACTGAAGTATTCTTCCATGGTGTCCCTATGTGGCCAATGACAAAAAATTTGAACATCTAGATTCAATATTAAAAAGCAATTTCTTTCCGTGTGCATTGTTTCTAGTAAATACATACTTTGTCCCAAGTTACAGTTGCAGATAGTCAGTACTGGACACAGTTTTTAGGGATCTTATCAGAATGTTCTACATGAAAGGATTAAACTTTAACCTAGATAATAGGGAGATTCCTTATCATAGACCACTTTGACCACTCTATCAATATGAATGTCACATTCAAACCTGTAAAGATTCACATGTTGATTTTGAAAAAAGTTGGAATATATGATTTGATATGTTCAAATCTAAAATTTATTCATTTTCTACTACTTAATTTGGCCTTTTAAAGATCAAAGCAATACTCTATCGAGTTCTTTTGTCAAGGAATAAAAAGGCTATCAATTATTAAAGAAAAGTCAAAATCTTGGCAGTTTACCCAGTAACATCACAAAACAAATGTCTTATAAGAATGACATACTAGGTAACATTCTGAACAAAAATGAAAAAAAAAAAACCAAATTACTGTTTTACAAATAATTTTCCCAAACAGATACTGGTTTCAATTATCATTCTATGTACCATTTCTGAACACTAATTGAATTTTGTGTTTCTATACACCCTTTAGTACGTCTTTTAAGTTTTTCTTAACAAGGAATAGTATCCAAGTATGCTGATTCCCCAAATTGATATATTATTTTGTAAATTATGAATACAAGTCAGTCAAATTCAGTTTCTCTATAAAAATTGAAAAAAGAACTCAGTGTGTCTCTTACTGGGTGGTAGGCTTCAATAGACTAATAAGATAGGCTTATTCTAAGATTTAAAAAAACATAAAAAGAGAAGAACCAAAGTTTACAGGGAAAAGTTCATTATGGCATGATGGTAGATATTATTTCAAATGAAATTATCGTCTTTTCATCAGAATACAATCAAAATTATTCATTTTTCTCCCCCAGAAAACGTAAGTTGAACTGACCCATTCTGCATTACATATTGTTCTAAAGTATCACCTTGTGTTATTAGTTTGTAAATATTATAATGTGAATCAGAATGTACAAGTTAGTAATCTGAATATTTTACAGAGAAAGAAATCCAAAGTGTTTTGCTGACAATATATTCTACTAAACCTAGGGTGGAGGCGGGGACAAGCAGCCCCACAAAAACAGACAGATGGAAAGTACAGGGTATTGATTAACTTAGACTTTAATTCACTCTTCCAGGAGTGAGAAGCTTACTCTTTGTCTTACCATGCTCCTTTTTTCAAGATATGCTTCCACTTTCAGAACAAGTCGGGACTAAACTTCAACATATTCCAATTATTTGTTTGATTGAGGGGAAAATTATATTTTTAATCATTATTATAAACTGCATCAAACTTCTTCTCTTATAGTGCTAGCAAGTGGGATCTTTCCATTATTGTTTTTGGATCTAAGGTGATCAGAAAAGTAGGAAGTGCCTTGCTAAATATCATAATAAATAAATCTAGTACTTCAACACCATGAAAAGAAATCCACATCTATGTTCCTTTTCATTTTTTATGGTAAAGCTGCATAGCAAGAGAAAATTAATATTCAAAATCCAAAAGACTACAAAAGCCTACTCAAGTGTATTTTTAAAAGATTTTAACATAATTTTGCAAATCCATGAGTTTGAATGGACTGGCAGAGACGATTAGGTATCAAATATTTTTGCTCATTCATTTTAATGTCTTAGGGCTAAAGAATTACAGGATGATTAGAAAAGTGTAGAAGAAAATCCTTTTTTAAAAAAAATTAATGGAATAATAAAAAGAAATGATTTCAGGAGCATGAAACAGATCAGGGTCCATAACACAGCAAGAAACCTGAAGAATTTTAAATATGGTACCAGAGTTAGAAAACTGCTGTTCAAACAAGGCATACTGGGAAAACTGAAGTGCATTACATGACTGTGCTTTAAATCAGTTTTCTCTTTAATTCTCTAACAAATCTATTAAATGTTAAAATGCACCATATCCTACCTTTCTCTACAACGGCAGAGAAATATGGTGTATAAGCATCTAAATTTAGTGGTATAAGCATTCATTAGTTTAAGAGAATTAAATCTATTTTATATCTTATCAAAATGTAGGTTTCTAATAGTGAGTAATTTTCTGCATCTGTAAAATTAAAGACTAGGATTAATATCCTTAACTTGCGACACACCCCAGATATTGCCATATCTTATCTTAAAATCACTGATACTATCTCTTACTAAATTATAATATACAATTTACAGGGAAATATTTAGAGTAAAACTGGAAATAAAATATAGATATTTGGGGTTTGAAATGTGCATGATAACATTTTAAACTCAATTTGTGTTCAGAAAATTAAATTGCTATACTAGTGGTCATTATTTTTAAAGTAATGTGGAAAAATAGTAAACAAATGCAGAGAATCTGTATCAGAATAACTAAATACAAAAACTAAAATATATGTTGGGACAAGGTCACATCTCTAAATCATTTATCTGATCATGATTGTTTATTTGGTGTCTCTTTCTGTTTTTAACCAAAGCAATCAGTATTTGCATTCATTTATCTGACATAACCCAAAATTATTTCAAGATGTTAACAAAAAAATTTGATTATTCAAGACAAAAGCTACTGAGAGGCAATCCTGTTTCAATATTAAATTTAGGAGCTAAGGAAACTCTTCTGATTTGTTTTTCAAAGGCTCAATCTTGGCCTAATTTGAAAGCCCTCCTACTAAAATTTATCAATATTCACTTTCTATATGAATATTTCCATATGGCTGCTCAAACACAGGTAGTCCCTAGAACAGAGAAATGGTTTTACAGTGTTTTGGGTCAGTGCAGATCACTGCACATTCCTTTAGGGAAGCCTTTTGAACTGACAGAGGATGACTGATTGACATCAGTAACAAATACTTTTTGTTGTCCTGGACTGATGTGTCATTTATAGCAATACCTATGCTAATTAGTACCATCCATATCTACCACATGTGTCAGAGAAATATGGCAGACTCTTTTCAGGGTATAGCTTGAGTGTGGTTAAAATTATCTTTAGATATGAAAATGCATTCCTTTGTGATAAAGAACCAAAGTATACATATACATACATTCTATGACAGAAAAGAAGCCTAGTTATAAGTAATATCTTGTCTTTTCCCTTGATAAAACTTTGTTTAGAAAAGCAAACTTTCTTTAAAAATACAAATATATTATAACCTTAACCCTAAAATATAAAGCTCAGGATGTACTAAATACAAACTAAGACTACACATCATTGATAATAGATTGTTATCGTGTTGCTTTATCACACTGTAATGCAATTTTATTATCAGACAATTGCAACTACATTGGTAGCTCATTAATCATTGGAATGAGACATTAATCATGTTCATTTCACCATGCCCTGGGACACAGTGTGGTATAGTGTATATCATTTTTAAAAATAAGAATTAAGATCAGTTAAGATTATTCAAACTATGTATATACCTAGTGCATTTATTATGTACAAAGAATTAACTATTGCTAAAAAAATAAAGCAGTGATTAAATCAGAGGAACCAACAAAGACCTCATCTCATGATGGTGACCATTCATCCTGGACGCCTGGGACGGATGTAGTTCACACTTACTGTAACCATCATTAGTCATCACTTTCCTTCTCAGATGTTTCCATGGTTGGATAACAACATTTTATATATTCATCTAAAATGCTACAAATGAATTATCCATGTATTATTTGAATATCCCTTTATATAAATAAATTATTGGGAGTTTGTTGTTGTTGGATTTCAGACTTATGGCACATGACAAAAATATCTGAGGGGATTAGAAAATCAAACTTCCATCTTTGAACATTAGCGCATTCACATAGTTGGTCCACTATTTATTAAATTCTTACCACCTTGAAACTAAGCATTTTGTCACTAGCACAGGAAATATTTTCTAGTTGAAAAACCATGTATGATTTCTTAATCGTCAGTTTGCTTAACTTCTCCATTTCGTTTAAACTATTGTTTATTCTTTCCTCAGTGAAAATCATTTGGTTGGCATCGCACCACTCCTTTCGGACCTCTCTCATCTCTAAGAATGACTTTCTTCATGGACCTCTTCAGCTTCAGTGCTCCCAACCTTTCACTCTACTCCATTTCTTTTTTCAATCTGTACAATATTCCTCATATCAACTGTTTGTCGCGAATGATTCCTGTTATGGTTTGGGACTCAAATGTTCCCCAAAGTGCACAAGCTGGAAACTTAATCATCAACCTATTCTGCGGCTGGGAAGCAGTACCACCCTTAGCAGATGAGGTCTGGTGGAAGGAATTTAGATGACTGGGGCTGTGCCCTGTGAAGGAGGAGATACACTGAGACCCCAGTTTCCTCCCTCTCCCTCTTCTTCTCCCTCCCCCTCTCCTCTCTCCCTCACCAAGCTTCTGTGACATGTACTTCCACCATTTTGTCTGGCCTTGCCTTAGACCACAGGTAAGAGGGAAGCGGGCAGATGATCATGATCAGAAAGTAGGAACCAAAATACTTTTTTTCCTTTAAATTGCTTCTCTCAAATATTTTGTCACAGCAACATAAACCTGACTAACACAGTTCTCAAATGAATATATCCAGCACACACGGCTCCTGACCTGCAGGTTTAAAGTATACGCTGGATACAGAAACTCTCACCTGCATTCTCACCCTTAACTCCATAACACGACCTAGGCTCTTGTTTTCTGAAATGTCCATCTGGTAGTGCTCTACCCTGACCAGACATGGAAGGAGGAAACTGCAGAGGATTCAAAGGCAACAGAAGACAAGAGGGGGAACCCAAAACCACTAGAATAAGAAGCAATCTTTTCCTGATCTCACAATATTAATGCCAACTTGTTTCATTCCCTCCCACCAAAAAAAATTGGATCTTCAGTTCAGTAGTACACTGCTCACCTAGCATGCACAAGTACCTGGGTTTCACCCCCAGCACCACAAAAAAATAAAATTTTAAAAATGTTTCATGTAGTAGTTGGGTTTCAAGATGAGTATCACTAGAAATAATAATATGATAAATATGAAATACATCATTGAAGGTCGCAAAATAAATAGCCAAAAGTAAAATCATAAATCACACACAGTATAAGATAAAAGAAAGTGAAGGTACTGTGTAGTAAAGTTTTTTTTAACACCCATCAGATTACAATCATTTCTGCTTGTAGGAATTCAGGTGTAGTCATGACAAGTCTAATTTTGAAGAAAAGTTTGAAAATCAATGTGTGTGTATGTGTGTGTACATCCATGTGTATGTGACAGATAGAAAGAAGAAATATCTGATTTTTAAGATTTGACAGCTAATTTCATATTTTAAAACAATAAACACCAATAAACAACATTAAAAGTTTTATAGAGGATACCGATCACCTATTTTAACATCAGGAATAAAGTACTGAACTGGCCTGTTACCTAAAAACTATGCAACATGATTTCTAAAGGAAGGTTTGGTTTGAGTTCTGAACAATCGGAAAGAACAATCTTTGTTAGACAATAAATTTACATTCTGAGAAGTATTTGGTAGTTAATTACATGTCCCACAAACAGATTGCAACTGCAATTTTAGATCCACTTTTGCTCCACTCTTTGCTCTCTACTGTCTCCTAAACATCTACACTTGCATCTTCTAAGTCGTGCTCAGATTAATATTTTATATATCTTCAGAATTTAATCTGATGCCTTCTTTTTACTCAAGAACATTCAGGTTGTCCTAAATATATACCAATGAATACCAGATGTCTGCATAAGCATCTTTTCAAAATGTTTCTCTCAAAAAAGAACAAAAAGTCTCTCTCTTCGGCCTTATAATGATAATCTTTTCCCCATTACTCACCCACCAGATAATTTCAAACATCTTACTATTTTAAGAATACACCAAAACTAACCAGGTTTTCCAAACAAACATTTTTCATAGTCTGTTAAGCTTGCATAGTGTAAAGAGGAAGCATTTAAAGACTCAAATTGAATATATTCAACTTAATATCTTACAACTATTTCTGTGCAACTTTTCTTCTAAATACCTCATTTAGAGTCATTTAAAGAATGAATAATTTCTCAATGCTTACCAAATAAAATAAAAATTTTAAGCCTAAAATCAAAAGCCCTCCATTCCTAAAATCAAATTTGCCTCTGTTTACTATGTTCCACTACTCTACACATTCTAAAATAAAACTGAATTATTTGATATCAACATTTACAAGCCTTTAAAGTCATAATTTGCCATACCTAGAATATCTCTTTTCTTTCACATTCTATTTTTTTAAAATCACACTTTTGAAGCCTCAATTCAATCACCATCACCTCTGTGAATCACTCAGTTTTTCCTCCCAGCCTGAAGTGTCAATGCATACAGCATTTTCTCTGTAGCTCCTTTTTAAAACTGTCCACTTAATGTACTAATTTACTATACAGTAAATTCTCACATTTCTCACATGTGATTAAAAATCATTTGAAAATACAGAATATGCCATATTCATTTGTGTCTTTTTTTTTTTTTAAATCCCAGTTTATTGTAGAGAAGATAGTAAACCATTTGACAAGAAAAGGTAAGCAAGGTTGAAGGACAGGTATGGCACTACCTCAAAGAGATTCAATTTTTTCCTGCTCTTTCATATTCACCAATTGTAGAAAATAATTTTCACCACTATTACTTTTAGTTCTAAATAAAATAAAAAATATTTAATTCTGTAGGATACTTACTATACAAGGTATACTGAGGCAGTCATATTAAACTCTTGGGTTTAGTAACTATTCTGAAGTTCTGAATGAACATTAGTATTTGAAACCTTCCAAAAATTATAGACTGCTTTTGGTGAAAAATCATATATAATTATGTTTTGATTTGTTTTAAAATGATACAATAAATTCCTTATAAGGACTGTTACAGTAGTTCTGTGTATCTTACAAAAACTAATGTAAAAAGAGTACCCCCAGCATAAATGGGTCACTCAAACAGTTATTCAGAGTTAGAAAGAAAATCATTTCCCAAATTTTCATTGCATTGACAATACATTTTTTTTTAATGGCACCAGGGATCAAACTCACAACCTCGTGCCTACCAGATAGGTGCTTAAGCCACTGAGCCAAACTCCCAGCCCTAGATTTTTGACGCAGGGTCGCACTATGTAGCTCAGGTTGGCCTTGTGCTTGCGTTGTAGCCCAAGGGGGCCTCAAACTCACAAGGCTTCGCCTACCTCAGCCTCCGGAGTGCTGAGATTAAAGGTGTGCGCCACCACGCCCAGCTGACAACACATTTTAGAAAATATAATATTGCATATGTTATTTTAAAGAAGAAATTTTATCTACATAAACCTACATAAATGTCTGACATTAAAGTGAACTGTCCAAGAAAGACCTGCATCTTCTAAAGAAGATATTGTGATCCTCTGGCTCAATTCCCACAATTTAAAGAACAGAATCACAATTTATAGGAGAAAATAGTTTACTCAAGATCTCAGAAGGTGTAAGAGGCAGCAATGGGATCTGAGCTCAGGATAATTGTCCTAAATTTAGTAGTCCTTCCTTGTGAAAGCAATGTAACCCAAATTTACTCAAAATTTAGTTAATATACAAATGTGCACATACACTCTTTAGTGTCTCTGACAATATTTCAAAATAATATCCATTAAATAACATAATTAATCAATATTAGAAAATACTAACATTTTCTGTATGTGTTGATATAACACTGTAAAGTTCATATAAGGCATATTTCATTCATACTTTATTACTATACATGTTTATAGCTTTAAAATCACAAAATTTATCGTAACTCATAAACATCAATCCTTAAGAGTACAACCAATATTCAGCATCAATATATTCATCTTCAAAGTATATCTACTTATTTGTGCATAATTTGTGAATAGTTGATGATTCTGTATTAGCTTATTTATAAAATGGAAAAATTCTCATAGTAAACAGGCAAATGGGGATGAAAAATATACTACTTTATCTATACTACCCTGACAATTGAGCTTGGACAACAGTATTTTCTAAATGTATCCTATTCAGGGCTGGATATGTAATTACCTTCAGTTCATAGTCTAGACATTAATGCTTTCATAGTATTTAAGACTCCTTGTAACATGCTTGCAGCTTTAAGTAAGCAAGGCTAAATCTTGACCAGATAAATTAGCAAAGAATGCAATAAAAGCTGCAATAAAAGAACTTTATCCTACAAACCTTCAAGTTGCTGCTAAATGAGATTTCTTTGAAATGCAGATCAGTTGAACTAGATTAGTGAATTTTAGCTCCTGTCAACATCATAACAAAATACAAATACAATTGTTCACTGGTCTTATCTCCATGCTTCCATCTGCTGCCTTGTTATTTACTTTCCTTGATTTACTATGCAGATCTAAATAAGGCACATCAAGGAGGGCTTACAACACAATGGCTTCTTAAGCTTTACATCAAGGTATTTGAAACTGAAGCCAGGAAAGGGCTGCCATCAAAGACATATCTCTAATGAACTTCCATATCACAGAAGGTTTGGTATTTAATACTGCTGTGAAAAGAAAGAGCTACAAATCAGAATGGCCTATGAAAGAAAATGCCTACAAATCTTGATGAGATTAGCACCTCTGAGAATTAATATCCCAATAAAAATGATGTCTGGTACCTTGAAGAGTTAACTTCCAACCTTTGCAAATATAATGCACTATGTCAAGAGCAAGGAAATAATGTGACAAGGTTAAAAGGTCATGGAAGAATTTTTAATCCTCCCATGCTAGAAAATAACACTTTTTAGTTCTACTCACAATAAATCTATGCCAGGATAAACACTTGAACATAAATAATACAATTAACAGATTTTTAATATTACTTTCTATGACATAATGCATGCATATTGTACTATTTTTCAAAAAAATTAAGAACAATATCAATACTATAATGCAATCTATAATGGCAGCATGCAACGCTTGTTCATCAACTGTAGTATTTTCCTTTTCTTTCTGCACAGCAATCTGTGGCGACACAAAGTAAAATCTCCTGTCATTGTGCAAATCCAGAGGTACCATTTTTATTGTATGCCACCACCTTTTTAAAAGATATGATACATAGGAAAAAATTCCTTTCCACTTTTTCTTCCCCTCTAATTTTGATTTCTCATTTTTATTTCTCATATTCCAAAGTTGAACAAAATAATTCACAAACCTAAAGCAAAAGTTTCCAGCAAACTCTGCCTGCACTACTATTTGACAATTTCTTTCCCATAAGCAATAAAGTCTATAAACAAACGATAACTTTTTTCTTAAAGAAAACATTTCAATCATTTATGTCATTCTATAGCAAAAGAAGATCCCACAAGCATGTTCTGTTCCACGGATCAATCAATTCCAAAACAAAGTAGACATGTTGTCGACTCCAGTGCCTGCAAATCCTGCTGCAGGCTCATCAGATGATGAAAACTGAGGTATGCAGTGTATGGGGCCCCACATGGCATTCAGTAGCTTCTGGGCATGTCAAACTTCACAACTACCCTGCAGTCAATGACAGCAAACACCTTCCCTTTTCTTGCCTCCAAACATAAACTTGCCTCTCTAGCCTCCCTTCGAATTACACACAGTCTTGCAGAAATAAAGCCCCAAACAGAAACAACCTCTTAGAATATACAACAGAAGCCATACTTGTCTTTTTCCTGGATTGCATTTCATGTAGGCAATGTTCCAGATTTATTTGCAACCACAAGAGACTGTTACCTTTTCTTGTTTAATGAAATGACAAAACAACAGATTTGCATATACACAAGCAGGTGCTGTAACAGGTTTGACTACTCTTGACCTAAAACATGTAAGAGTAGTTTATCTGCAGCAGCTGTCTCAAAGGGATTGGGGCTTTGATGGGCAGTCAAAAACTTCACCATCTGTAGAAGTGTGTGTTTAAGATGACAATCTGAATTCAAAATTGATCGACGGATCTTCCCTCATCTTTATCTACACGTTGAAGTCCCAATATTGGGCTGTTCTGCCTAGCAATCCTAGAAAAGAATATTAAAACAGGAATGGTGACATGTAAAAATGATGCTTACAGTTTTTAATTTCAAAACAATTCTTTTCTCCAACCTAAGGTACTATAAGGTAAAAAAAAAATAATTTTAATCATGATATTGCTTTATTCAGTGACGTTTTCACAGTGTTCATGATTCTAATTGCTGGAATAATGACCAAAATTACTATATTGGCCTATTTCCAGTACTTTACCTGTTTCCATTAACTATTTTTATTTCATGTTACAATTTTAGGTGTTACAGAATACTGAAATTGTATGCATCATTTTCTAAATTTCTTTTCACTTCAATATGCACCGGTACATCTTTCTACTAAAATCGCAGTTTCCTTCAAGATAAGAGGCTACATTTTCCTTTCCACAATGAAGAATCTGAGTCTGAATATGACACCTCTGAAAGAAATGGTTTGTTTTTTAGTTATGTTTGCAGAAGGTAGCACCATATGCCGCAAACTCCAAGCTAGATGCTCTTCCCACGGTCTAATTTGCTTGTCAAAATATGTTACAATCAGAGATCTACACTATGTAGATCAACTTAGTATTGCATAAAATAAAACAAACTATTTTTTCATCACTTGCTTAAGAAATAACAATTTAAACTTTTATAAGTGTAAAAGGTTGATCAAGTTCAAATAATCTTAAACTCTAACTAAAAAAGTCTGGCATCACATAACTGAATACATGTGATGAATACACATGCACATACACGCTAGTACCTAAGTCTAAATTAATTCTCTATAATTAAACCCAAAACTCTTGTCTCCTTTTTGAATGAATAGAGGCACCTTATAACTGCCAATTTTTCTTTTTCTTTTCTTTTTTTTTGTTTGTTTGTTTTGCTTTGTTTTTTTGTTTGTTTTTCTTTGGTACCGGGGATCAAACTCACAACCCTGGCAGGCAGGCAGTTAGGCCACTGAGCTAAATCCCCGGCAACTGCTCATTTTTCAAGCCAACTTAAAAATAAAGAGAAACAACTTGAAAGTTTCACAAAAATTAAACTTAAATCAAATCAAAATTATCAAAATTAATTTTTCCAAGTTTTCTGAAGCACATCCATTTATTCTCAATGTTACTGCAATCCCAACTGTATATTTCTGAAATTTTGTTTGGCCTCTAAGAGTGTTAAAATTTTTCTACAACAATATTTATTGTTTGTTTACAGTTTTGTTTGCCTATTTGTTTTTTCATGATGAGAAGATGGTATCTGACCATGAAAAAGGAGGAAGAAAAGGCTACCCCTGCAGTGAACTGGATTTAAATATTCCTTTTTTTCCCTTTTGTTTCATTACACAAATACTTGAGAATTAAGTATTATTTTGAAAGTGAGAGAGAGGGTAAAAAAAAGCAAAGATGTTCAGTGGCTGTTTCTAACAACTGAGATGAGACATCATTATGACCCTTCAAAGTGTTTCCAAATTTCTTAAAACTAAAATAATTTACTCGATAGGTTGTAACTGCCTTTTCTGAGCTACAGTAATCCATCATGTGAATAAATATTTAGACAATATTTTAAAAGTGTACAATGTTCTCGAGAGAATGCAACAGTTCCAGGCTGTCGTGTAAATACAATCCGATCAAAAGCATTCTGCTGCGCAGTAAAAGCCTAGCTCAAAACACCACTGCTCAGCCAGAGAGAGAAAATGATATCTAGAGCAATTACAACAGTGGAAAATGACCACCAGTGATAGAAACAACTTTTTAAATTTCTTAAAAAATTTTTTTCAAATTTTGAAGTATACATAATATAAAGAGCACCCACCCATTTTAAACAGACATCAACAATGTTTCCTAAAATGCTACCACTAATGAACAGATGTATCTATTTAATAAGCAATGCTATGCTGAAGAAAAAAATAATAACTAGCACTGTACGTAATGACAGACAGCAATTTTCAAGGCACTCCTTCAAGTGAATAAAGCAGGACACATGAAAGGAGTATATGTTAATCATTTGTAAATTGAGAAGTATGAATGAGTACTGCTTTCTAAACTTTCTCATATCTACAGGTAAGTAGAAACTATGGCCAGTTATTATATGGCACACTGGGACTGGGACATACTCTTCTTTTCGGGGTGCTAAAGAGAACTCAGCAACCCAACAGGTATTACAAATTTTTAAAATGAAAATAAGACAAATTTACCATATGAAGTTTATCAATGGAAAGTGGAAACGTTTTATGAGATCTAATCAAGAGTTTTGCAGTTTATAATTTTTACAAATTGATTCTTCATTGAAAATCGTACTGTAAATCAAATGGTATTCATATAGTTCTTTAATATTTCTAATTCGAAACTGCTATTGATAGTAAAAATTTTACTGGGTAGATAGAATCTTTGAGGTTTCATTATTTGCACCACTTCTCACCAACCATGATGTCTATCTCCTTATTTACATATTAAATGAAATTACTTTCTTGACTCAAGATAAGAATACTGATATTAAGTCAAATTTGATCCATGGCTGCAAACTTTTGTTTCTATTTATTTTTAACACATATGTGTTAAAGTGTTTAAGTCAAGAAATTCCAACTGATATTCACTTGCATTTAATTGAAAAAGATAGAAAAATATTATTTAATTAGTTTAATGATACAATTTGTCGATAAAAATACTGAAAACATAGGGGAATTAATAATAAGAAACTCTTAGTAATAGTTGAAGAGTTGATGTTACACTTTTTTTAGCAAATTGTGAATGGATATTAGAAAGTACTTTTGTGAAGAAAATAAGATTTGAGTTTATTTTCACATTTTAGAAGATCATTTTTGGTTTGCTTTCATAGTAAAACTATATAATAACTTTTTTATTAATTTGTACATAAAAACATACTAATAGACACATATTACATATTTGGCAATTATCTATTTATGAAAAGACAAATCATCAAGGCATTCCATATAAAGAAGAAAGTAAGACCAATACCCAAAAAGCAGCTACTAAAGGATTGGATGTTAGACAAAAAAAAGCTTTGTGTGGAGAGAAAAAAAGAATGTTTTCACTACTTTTCCTAACAACAGAAATTTTCAGTATTCCATGACAAGTAAGGAGAATTCAGTAGTATTGAAATAGTTCGGAAATTCTTAAAACAGATTTTCACTTGGATTTTAATTCCTTATCACTCAATCAGATATTCCAGGATGGATATCATGTTCTTGAGCCTGTGTTTAGTACTAATAATTCAGTGATTAATGCACCCACAAGCAGTACAGAAGTCAGCGATAAGAGTGGGAAGCGAGAACAATTGATGTCAGATATTAACTGCAGTGGGATAGGCACTGTGAATACACTGTAATCGTACGGGTGGATAAACCAGGATTCCAAACAAGAAAGTTTAAAAACCTGAAGGGCAGTAGACATGAATATGTAACAGACAGGATGGAGGTAAGAGAGATTTATAAATTAGTGTCCATTTCATTTTTTGATTAATATAAAGAGCAAAAGAAGGAAAATGGAAAGAACTTTCAGGTTTTGGGCTTGTCTATATGTGGTGGATGGCTGTGGTTTTCAGCAAGACATGGGATGTAGAAAGAAAAGCAGTCTAGTGGGAAACTTGTCCAGGGAGTACAATTAGAATTAAAAGAGGAACAGGAAGGCCAAGTCTAGAGCAATGGCATCAGTGAATGACTCTTTCATGGAAAAATAACCTCCTGCTGCACGGGGCAACAGTCACTACTTACAAGGTCATTAATAGAAATGGTGAAAAATTGAAAGCTACAGATTTCAGGTAGAGATGATGAAAAGGAATTGCCTGAAAAGGAGACAGAAAGGAGACAGAAAGAATTGCCAAATGTTGAAACAGTACCAGTAGTAGAAAAGTATTACAGAAAGTAAGAAAAAAGAAAGTATAAATAAGAAAAGTGTAAATCATGTTAATTGTTGTAAAATACAGCGTTTGCCAAGATTTATCAGAGTGGAGGGAAAGGTCCTGGGGGAGGGAAGCAGATGGAAATAAAGAGTTGAAGGTAAGAAAAAAGCAGTAGAGGTTTTGCAAATGGGAAGGGGATCAAAAGTTGGAAGGAGCTGGAGAAGTATGAGAGGTAGAGGATGAAAAAATTAAGATGTGTTATGTACATGTGTCAACTCCTTACCATAAACATAGTCAATACATCCTGCAAGTATACACTAATATCAATTTTAAAAGTAAGAAAAAAAGTAACTGGATGAGAAGACTCAATAGAGATTTTAATTTTCTAAATGAAATCAAAAACTGCATCTCTTTGTTAATATTCATAGGACCTAATGTAAGTAATTGCAATATATAATTGCAATATATGTAAATATATGCAATATATAATGTACATATTTTATATTCATAGGGTTTTGCCATAACAGATCTTAAAATGTATTATAAAGCTGTGACTATTTTAAAAGTATACAAAGTGGCCCCAGGCTCAATGACACTACGTTTTGGTCTCTCCATGTGGTGGAATGGCTCATGGAGAAACATAGATTGGCCACGTTTCTACCGCAGGGGGAAAAAGAGACTGCCTGCATAACTACCTTGAGCACATAGTGTGAGAATACCTGCAGAATCCTAGTATGGAAAAACTCTCAGACTTTATATGCAGCTCTGAGAATGTTATATGGGTTACTTTTTCTCCCTGTCTGCCCTTTCTGGGTTTCCACTACTCCCAGATACTTGTGGTAGGAGATAATTCTCACTGGCTTATATTTTCTTTAGATTCATGTAAGTCAGGGACCACAAGAGGCTAAATACTGAATGGGATGAACTATTTCATTTTTCTGTAAAATTGGAATACTTTCTTAGGCTGTATACACAACTACTAAATTATCTTCTGATTGATAGTGCTGAGTCAATAACTATACCCTATTTATCACTTAATTATTAGTATGGATTCACTGTAGGCACCAATAGTGTTGATAGATGTACATATTTTATATTGGTAGGGTTTTGCCATGACAGATCTTAAAATGAATTATAAAGCTGCAAATATTTTAAAAGTACATACAGTTCAAGTATGCCCAGCGTGCACAAGCTGCTTAGGTACAATAAATGCTCAGAGGATCAGCTGTTCTCTGCCATGTATCGGCTACAGTTTCCTCTAATGAACTTTGTTTTGTATTTCACTGTATTGTGATACTTATATGTATGTTTTCTATGCTGTGCACAAATTATATTTTTAAAAAACCATAGAAAACTACAAAAAATAACTGTAGTTGCAGCTGGAGAAAACTTGAAGTCAATCGAAGAACAACAGTCAGCACACCAAAATTTCCCAAAATGAAAAAATGGTACCTGTAGCATCTGACAGTTGAGAAAGCTTCATCACATAACTTCTGAGATCCCAATAACACCATTTTTTATGTACAAGCCTCGGAGGTTAAATGGCTTGACTAAGAAGAAACTAACAACTGGCTAATCTGTGGCATAAATTTCAGCCCTCCTGTATCATGTCCAATAATACTTTCCCCATAGTAGTTCACCTAAACAGTATTGTATATAATTTCTGATTATTCAATCAGGTGCTTTGAGAATTTTAAAACAGTCAGATTTTTTTTCTGGATGTAACAGCTTTTGAACTGCTAAGATTATTCAACTATCCAACTGACCATAATAAGAAATGATGAGTAGAAATGGTCTGGCTGAAACTAGACAGTCATCAGTTAAGCAACATACCAGACTGGACGACCTTAAAGATCCTTGCCACCTTGAGCATTTCATGAGTCTATGGTGATAATGATGCTGTTTCAGCTTGTTGCCAAGTAACAGGTCTATTGTTTTCCTTGCCTGTCACACACAGCAATCCAATAGCTATCGTTTTCCTCATATGCCATGACAAATGTATATCATCATGTCAAATTACCAATTAAAATACCCCAAATGTCTTAGCTTTATAACATTCATAACTATCCTGAAAAAGCTACCAAATTTTATTTTAAAAGACGTGAAAATAAAATTCCTTTGATGAATGGTACCCTAAAGCAATATCCCTAATTCCTTCCACTTTCTTTTGCTTTCCAGCTTCATCAATGGCAACCTCTACAACCCACCACTGCCTGACTGATTAATAGAGGGACTCATTCATTTGCCCACTCATTCTTTATACTCACTGAATCTATGTGCAGAGCACTTCTTAGGCTGAGAAAGTACTAGGTGTGATTTAGAATCTTACTAGAAATCAGAGTGACTGAGTACAAGAATCAGCACATACCATTCAACACGTATTTATTAAGCAGCTAGTAATCTAGTTTAGATCTACCACCAAAGATAGCTTAGTCGGTTTTTCAAGTCAGATAAGCTGACCTACACTAGGAAGAACATGATTCACTTAATGTTATTTTTTGACTATAAAGCAAATGAAACCCACCACTTTACAGAAAGTAGTCAGTGTCAACAAAGCATATAGAACACAGGCAGAAACACATACATATATAGGGTGATGCTCTACTGCTATCAAATATGTCATTCCTAACATTAAAATTTTTAAATTAAAATACTTTGAATACTTTGATTTTTTACAATAAAAGCGTTAAATGCAGTAATTTTCAAGTCAGTAATATTTTCTAAGCCTCCACTACAGTAATAACTGTCCACAAAGCTCTGTCCAACTGTATGCACTGTCTACACAGTTATGGCTCATTCTGTACTACTTACACTTTTAAATATTTTGAAGTTAAGCACTTTACCCTCCTACAGTGAAGTTGCATAACTGGCCAAACCACTACTTAAAAGTAACTACTCAATTTTGAATTACTTGACATTAAATATTGCAGAATGCTTGCTGTTGTTAAATAAGACTTATGGTCTAAAATAAAGGGGTTATGAATCATTTACATAAAACTTTAAAAATAGAATATTATCAATCGATTTTTTAATCCTACCTTTTATAGCTAGCTATAATAACTTAAAACTTTGGTTTACCAAAGACTTGCACAGAGAATCTTTCTTGAGTTTTTTGAGAGTAAGCCCAACAATGCATTATTATTATTACTTTACTGAAGTATTGAATTTAAAAGACTTAACTAAATCACATGTGGTTGAGTTGATACCCTATATCAAAAACTGTGTCTAGCACTGAATTCATTCCTTTTACCCGAAGCTTCCATTTAGTAGTCCACAGAATCTTCCACAGACCAGTGCACGCTTAGGAGTCTTCTGAGTAAATTACTCCAACAAGGCAGCCATCAACACCACAGCCAGTTTGTGTGTTATTAAATTTTAGTAGGCAATAAAAAATGTTCTTGCTTTAGCTACCCTTAGTTTATCAGCCTTTTGATCACATTTTCAATTTAAGAGCTCTGTTGTAAGGTGTTACTTTTGTTCACATAATAAATAACAAATGACTTACTATTTCATAGTTTGCTGATGATTCAATTCTTGGCTATATATACATACAAACACATTCAGAACTCAGAATACTTCTGAATCAGCTTGGCTCTCTCAGACCAAAATTGAGAAAAATATTTAAATTAAAAGTAATTAAATTTCTATAAGGCCTTCTATTCGCATTATATATTAGAATTTAGCCTGCATCTGTGGAACTAAGAGTTATGTTAATTATATCAGAAAATATTTTTTGCATTATTTCTTTTGAAACAATATCTTGTTTGGTGAGAAAAACTAATACCACACAAATTGTGAAAAGTTTTTCGAGGTCTAAACACTTAAGCCTTAAGAACCGAAATTGTTGCTCGTATTCAGTTTTTATAAAATTAAAATCATTCAACTAAGTATACTGCTTAAAAAGCAAGTTTAATGATAGTCACACAAGTGGTGAATCAAAGATTTATCTCATTGTTTGCTCTAATTGACACACAGTAAAAACAGTAAAAAAGTGAACAAAGTAAATTACAATGTTACAAGCTAGTGAAATTTTTATACAAACTTTAGTTCTGGGGGGGCAAGTTCAAATACTCACTTGTGGTGCATAACTACTATCCTTTACCAAACATTTCTGGCTCCCTGCTTTTAGACACATGGTAAGAACAGACCTTTTCCCCTTTTTGAAATGATGGGTGGCCATGTGAATTGCTCTTCCAGTGGAATGTGTGCTTTTCTGACTGTGAAAGAACTAGGCAAGCACAGGCTAACATAGAACTTCTGAGAATCTAGTTTTCTTTTCAGAGAAACCTGCCCTGCAGTTAGAATCTGAGTGAAAAATAAACAACTTGTTTAAACAACAAACTAATGAAAATCGTTCCGTGGTTTAGAAGTCTTACTAAAAACTAAGAAAGAAAAACTAAACCTAAAAAGAATCTAATCATAGTGATTTATGATAGTATGCTGATAAATTATAGCTTTCAAATTAGTACTAAAAAGCAGATTTTAAAATTGTTAAAGAGTCCCTGTTACTGTGGAATATGGTGGGACACACCTTGATTTCTCCATCCAAAATAGAAGAGGGTTTCTTAAAAGTAATATTTTTTTCAAAATGATTTGTTCTGAAGAATGTCTCATAATAATATTTATGTATTGCATGAATAGGAGTGATTGCTAAATAGTTCAGCCTATACATTATTTATTAATCAATAAGGACAAAGGAAAAAACACATTTCATTGAGCACTGGCTATATGCCAAAAAAAACAGAATATTTGAAGTTTAAGGAAGGTATGATACAGCAAATGTCACTTCCTTCTGGGAAGTACATGTCAACATAAATGGTGCGACACAATATGATATTTAAGCCCTTAGTTTTCCAAAACATTCTACTTGAATAGCACCTTCTGAAACTTACTCCGAATATGCCTGTATATTTGAAATTCATTCTATCTTTTATTTTAGACGTACAATTTATATAATTTTTGGAGTTATAATGGTTTTTTTAGAATTTGTAATATCATTTAAAAATGGATGTTTACCTACAAACAATATTATTTTTAAAATATGTGTGCTCCCAAACTTAAAACTAGCAATTCAAAATAGAACCTAATTTACTTTAAAGATTATTTAAAAACAGATATAAATTTTGTAAGTCACCAGCTGGAGAAACTTCAGCTTGTTATATATTTGGGAAACAACACCTTTTCTGAAAGGCACTAGTCAGAGTTTCTCACAAGAATCTATTTCTCTATCATTATATAAAGTACTTTACTTTTCACAGGTCTCCACAATGAAGGCGGCAATCATACCGCAGCGCTGGGGAAAATGTTCCTCCCCTCCTCCCCGTGCTGTAGCCAAGGGTTTGCATGGCACTGAGATACTTAAACCCAGCTTTCTCTCCGTGCCCAACTGTCTCTTGCCAAGAAGGCAAGAGTGGCTCAGTCTCTTAATAAAGACAATTCTTTAATTCTTATTTTATTTAGAATCAGGTGGGCCAGAAAAGAGAGGTATTGGGCTTCTCAAGAGAAGCTGCTTGCCCACCATGTTTAAAATACCCAACGGGATTTGTCAACCATAAGTTTCAAATTTGTTTGTTTGAAAAGTTGTCTTAATATCTATGTTCTACACAACCTAGATTCAACAAAAACGTTGTGTAAAAATCTTACACAAGTTGCTGTGGAGACCAAATCCTTCTGGGTCAAACACCCTTTATGTAGAACAGAGCACTGAAGTACCAGGCATGCGCAGTAATAACAGGAAACTATGCCAGGATGGTGAGCCCTTCCACCCTCAAAGTGGCAAAAGGAACCCGGGACACCCAGAGCCACCAAGCCAGTCACCATTAGTCACAAGTTCATCAGAAGTGCTCGCCAATGCCACTGCTTCCACACTTGGTGTGGCCCCAACAAAGGAGGGCTGCCGTAGAATTAGAAGCTGAATAAAAAAGGTTCACTGTGACAGTTTAGTCTCCTGCCAGTGGCATGTCATGTCCTTGCTCAGGTTTCATGGGTTACAGCTATAAAGAGATAGACTACTGTCCTATGG
Source organism: Dasyprocta punctata (assembly GCA_004363535.1). Classification (NCBI taxonomy): domain Eukaryota; kingdom Metazoa; phylum Chordata; class Mammalia; order Rodentia; family Dasyproctidae; genus Dasyprocta; species Dasyprocta punctata. The sequence goes on from RJWM01009224.1 coordinate 43,931, forward strand.
ATTAAATCATAGAATCTTAATGGGCAGCAAAGAATGGAATACACCCGCAGCTTCTCTGTGTCTCAAAATAAGTCTCCCTTTGCTCTCTCTGCTCACTAAGTGAAAATCAAGAAACAGGCTTGTGAGACTCACTAAAGACGCAAGCTGAGGGCAAACAGTTCACCTCAATTGACAGAATAAGTTTTTGTTTTTGTTTTTGTTTTTCCCCCAGGCAGATATTTGTCTCTGCTTATTAGCATCACATTTCCTTGCATTGCAAACATGTAAATTCAAAATAACTTTTATAAAATAAACCTGACCTCATCAGTTAGACTTTAAAAAACTGAGAAATTGCTAAGAACTAACTTTATATTATTTTTATAAAGTAAAAAAATACACACAAGTCTATATGATTATATACCTTGAGCTCTTCATAAACCGGTTATATGATCTTGATTTAATATTTTTAGGACTCTGTTGATTTATGTTATTCGAAAGTTATAGAAATAGTACTGTTGCAGGGATACACAAATGGGCAGAAAAAGAAACAGACAGGCAGACAGGCAAGAAAGGAAAAGTTTTTAAAGGCTCTACCAAAGATGTTAAATAACAACTTTTCTGCTCATGTGTATTAGTGAGTATATTTGCCCAATTACCAAAAAAGAGTGATTCCTGGAGATTGCAAACAATTGTACTCTACCTGACATTTAAAGTATAAAAGGCATCAAGAAAATGAACATGAAACCTTTTACAAACCACAATTTAAAATAATAAACATTTCATTTAAAGTAGAGAAGGCTTCAAATTGTTTCCGACTACAGATCTGGGCTGAAGCTGAAGCTGGTGAAAGGGGCTTTGCTCTCTGCAACTCTCAGCACGTCTTCTAGAGTCCAGCAATAACCTGCTACAGCCTGAGAGTTACACACAGCTTCTGCAAATCGCCTATCTCTGCTCAATCCAGGGAAAATTCCTTCATCTCTCATTTCTTCAGATAGCATGAAAAAATGATGCCCACCAAATATTCATTTTTAAAAATAAGATATGTAAAGCATTTAAAACATCACCTGGTCTGCATTTTAAAAAGCACCTGGCCTATAGCAAGCTGTACATAGTTTAGCTGTTTTTATTATTCGATATTTTCACAGTTCCCTGTTCCCCTTGGTAACTCCATGCATATACCAATTGTCAGTTACACTAAGCTTACAGACAAAAGTAACAAAATTACCTTTAAAAAAATTGACATCCACACTTTGTTCATATCTCCATGATCTTTACACGTATCATTTTTTGTTCCAGAATACCACATTACAACTGTGTTCTTCCCTTGGCAATGACAGTTTCTGATACTTAGGTTTATGCTGAGTTTTGAGAAGTACTAGTATTGAAGTCCCTCAAGTGAGCGCTGATGTTTTTCTCCTAATTAGAATGAGAAACCAGTTTTTAGGAAAGAGGAACACGGAGGGGATACACTATGAATATTAAGGTTAAGATTGACCTTAATGATCTTGTTTATGAATATAAAGGTTGACACTGTCCCTAATGATCTGGTTGAGCAAGATTTGTCAGATCAGTACTGTCAAACTGCTTTAACCCCTTTTCCGCATGATACTTTGTAAGGAAGTTACCAGGCATGGGCTATATATTCAAGGCATAGGATGTTATGTTTCATCTCCTTTACTTGGAATCCTTGTGGAAAGGAAACGTCTATTCACTTTTCTTTCTTCACTTACATATTTACTTGCCATGTCTCAGTTTTTGAGGGACCTCTATCTGTTATTTTTGTTGTTTTGTTTTATTTAAATACAACTGTATTAGAAACCAAGATACAGACTTGTTGCTTTTAAGCTTTCAGTTGGCAGAGGAAGGAACTACATATGTGTATATGAATCCAAATGTATATACATGACTATAAATATTTCTATATGTATTTCTATACATGGCTATAAATATTTCTATATGTATATGTATATGTAATTATGTTAAAGTGAAGTTTTCATTAAGCTAAAGATAATGCCTCCAACTCTAACCAGCACCACATGGGTTGGTCTCCTGGCTAATTTATACATTTTATATTAACAACTCTTATTAAAACATATCAGAAATAAAATATTTTCACTGAAACTTCCTAACATTTTCTATGCAAAACTGAACTTTTATAACGAAATTTCAGTCACAACACAACTTAAATAAAATTGATTGAAGTTCAACACATTTGGAATGCAATGTGTGTCCAACAGTGTTACCAAAAGTATTTGTCAATTATTGGTCTTTGTGAGTACTTCATTAATTCAATTTTCTTGAAAAGGTATCTGTATGTTCATCTAAAGCAAGGTAAACAAAATATTGTTTACTTCTTCCAAATAACTCATCATGAATATCTGAAACTACATCGTCTGAGACTTTAGGCAAGCAAGCCCAAGAAACTAATTTTCTCTACATTTGAGTGTCACTTAGGAGTCCTTTACTTACGATTCGCACTACAATAACGAACTCAGTAATTGCAAAACATTCTTTCACTTCACTTAATCTTTTCCTTACCTTTAAAGCACACATAATGCCATCTTCTGTCCTCCTTAGGACAAAAAATATGTGCGTGACAAAATGGAAAAATGTATGACATGTAACACATACTTCAGTAAAAAAGTACTAAATAATTCAAGAAGTGTTAATAACTTCTAGAATAGATCTTGCAGAAAGGAAAATTCACAAAATTCACTATGTTTTTCAAGAACTATTTTATTTTAAAGTCAATTTAAAATTCATAAATGAAGTACATATTCCTGACCATTTCTATTAAACATTGGTTAGCTGTTTAGATTTTTAAAATGATGGTCTTATACAATCTTCATGGAATTACAGTATCTTTGATTCACTAAGGAATAATAGCTTATTATTTTTGATGCTATGATGTTAGAAAATAAGTGTCTGAAGATGGTCTCCTGTGATAAAGATATCCACAAATTATATTGCATAAATAAGACATTATGACAGGTTTGGTACTACTATTATAAAGAGTTACTCTGAATCATTTTGTTGTTCTGATGACTAACATAAACTCATTTAGCAAATACCCTTACAAATTCTTAAGAGCTAAGCTTGGTCCCATCATTTTTTTAATACCCTTAAAAGTCACCATCTGTTTTTAGAAAGCAATAAAAATTTAGTCTTGAAAACCTTTACTTAAATAAATGCTAAATTAAGGGTCCTAATTTCTACTGTGTGAGCCTACTCAAATCTTAGTTTGTACTATATTACAGATTAAGTGTTCCTTACCTGAAATGACTGGGTTCAGGAGTGATTTGGCTATTTTAAGATGAGGGGATTCTGGAATATTTGCATATACGTAATGAGATATCTTGGGGATAAGACCCAACTCTAGTCACAAAATTATATTCCATGTGATAAACAAAGCTTGAAGATAACGTTATGCAATATTTTGGTGTGTCTGATATTTGATTGCGATCTGTCCTATGAAGTCAGATGTGAAATTTTGCACTTGTGGTATCATGTAAATGCTCAACAAATTTCAAATTTTGAACTATTTCAGATTTCAGATTTTCAGATTCACAGATACTGAAACTGTACCATCTGTTTCAACTTCTGACAAAGCAGAATTCTGCAAATAAAATCAAGAGGCTAAAAACTGAAATTATTTGTAAGTTGATCAATTTAGACTGGCCAATTCAAACGGACAAACTGCATCTCATCAATGGGGTGACATAGGGCTTACATCAGTGTTGAGCAGAAGTTCTTCAGAAACCAAAAAGCACTCAAGATGAAATGACAATTTCTCTGTTAGGATATTTTAGTGTTGGGTTGCATACATAATACATTGGCTGAAGCACACAGTCACGGAAACTTTAACCTAGACTGGCAATGAGAGAATGCCAGGTGCCACATTCCAGCTAAAACCTTGGTGTCTCCATCTTCCATGTCATCCCACATTGCATTATACCACTGAAGGGTGTATGGTGTTTGGAGTTTTATATTAGAAAAAAAAGGGTGAAATATTAGATATGCATAAAAAGTTTGTTTTCATCACTTTCTCTCTGCTGGGACACAATAATTGACACCCACAGTTCAAAGTTCTCGAGAAGGTTTATTTCAGCCTGTAGTCCACTTGCTCCAACACAGAAGGGCATGGCCAAGAGGCAGAGCAGAGGACACTCTGCTCCAATCTTGGCAGCCTGGAAGCAGAGAGTGAAGGGAGAAGTCAGGGAGGTCAGGGCAGTGACACCCTTCCTTCCAGGTCAGGCCCCCAGTAACCCCCTCTGCTGCCTTGGCCCCACTTCCCAGCATCAAGTCAGTTCTAGTGAAGCCATAAGTCACTGTCTTATGCAAATAAGGTTCCTAGAGAACATCTAAACGCAAACTTTCAAGTAAACACTCAAGTGAAATGCTGTAGTGAGTGCACGGTCACGTATATATACGATAACACACCTCTAAATATCAGTGATTCCAGCAAGCTAAGAACTAGAAAAAAAATTCACACATGTGCTTTATATGTATAAAGCAGGGAATGCTATAACCAATATATAGACACTGTCATCATTTCAAAACTGCAAATAACTTAGATCTTACAGATACACAGAATTTTGAAAATCAGAAGCATATTTAAAACATCAAAGATTTCTCTTTGAGCTAAAACAGAACTGCTTGGTCACTGAACCTACTGCTTTATGTACTTCAAAATTTTCAAAGCTGCTCCATATGTATATTTAGTAAGAATCTATATAGTGTTACATCACTGATAAATTTCTTATCCATATTTTCATCTAAGTATAAATTTCTCTTTCTCTTTACTTTTTGAATATGAAAGTGAGAAAAGCTGAGTAGAAAGTAAATATATTCTAAAACCTGTATTATTTGTGATAGCAAAAAAAATCACACCTTGTATAACCAACAACTATGAAAACAGCACCTCTAGCTTGTTATTATATCTCCACTGAGATTTTTTGACTTTTATTTTTTTTAATGTTACCTTATCAACAAAACAGCTTTAGTCTTAATTTGAAAATATGGCACCTAAGATCAGAAGCTAAAGATTAAAATGCTTTTATTGTAAGTTAAATTTCCAACTAGTCATCACATTAGCAATAAGATTAAAGGCTATAAAATCCGATTACAATGAATATCAGTAAAATGCAGTTCCCTATTGCTGGAGCTATTAGAAATTGGTGTCACTTTTCTGGAAAGAAATTTGGCAATGTACTCCATGTCTTATTCCATAATGCTACCTCTAGAAATATGCCCCAATGGAAAATTTAAAACTGAACAAGGTAAATGCATAAAATCTGTTAATAGAAGTTTTATTCACAAGAGAGAAGAAATGAAAGAATCTAATATTATAAAGGGAATTAAGTAACTATAGTGCATATTTACATGCAGCATATATCAAACAATGCCATTAAAAGCGATACATGAAATGTGATTTGTAATTAGAAAAAGTTTGTGTTATATTAAGCTAAAAGGAAATATATTAAACTGCAAATCAATACATGCGATATGAGATAAAACTTCCAAAATGCTGCTGAAATAAATTGGGAGAAATACTCACCAGAAAAGATCTACAGTAAGTCAATCAAAAACAACAAAGTTAAATCCTAAAAATACATGAAGACTCATCTGAACGCATGCAACAGAGAAATTTTTATTCAACTAAACCCATGAAAACTCATTAAGAACAGCAAAACTGTTACGAACAGTTCTAGATGACATTCTTCTCTTTCCCTTCTCATTTGACCCTGTCTTCTCCACTCCAGCTCTCCACCAAGAGTTCTACCGAAACAGCTGACATTGCTAAACCTAAAACCTAGAAGTCTAATTTCAGCCCCGTTTTACTTATCCGTAGCATTTGACACAAATGACCATATTTTCCTCCATAAAAAGTTTTCTTGGGCTGGAGCTATAGCCCAGCGGCACAAGCACCTCCCTGGCAAGTGCGAGGTCATGAGTTTGATCCCTGATAACAGAAAAAAAAAAAAAGAAAAGAAAGAAAGAAAAAAGAAAAAGCTTTCTTGCAGATTCTGTAAATATGTAGTCCTTAGCTTTTCCTCGTAACTCTCCTGGCTGTACTGCTGTCACCTTCATTGGTTCTCTGTTACTTACTCAGTATCTCAACAACAGAATGTCCACGGTCCAGCTGTTTCTTCCTAGGACCACCCTTCTATGATATCTGTATCATAACTTAACATGTTTTTCTCTCTGGCTTACAAAGTTGCTCCAAACATCTAACTATTGTATCCACTTGCCTTCCTAATACTTTTAATTAGATGTCTCAGATGCATCCAAAATTGAATTTTTCATGTTTTTCCCCCCAAAAAAACTGTCCCTCATTTTCCGCATCTTCCAAAGAAGGAAATATCCTGGCAGTTTTTTGATCATAAGCTGAGTCACTCCTAGCTCTTGTCTGTGTCAGATACCACATTCAATCTGTGGGGAAAACTTATGAGCTAAGCCTTCAAAATAAAGCCACATTTTAATCACTTCTCATCACCTTCACTAGTACTCCTCTTATTGAAGATATTATTATCTCTTATTTGGATTCTTACAATAAATTCCTAGCTGGTGATATTCCAGCTCACTTCCATTTCTTCATCCCTCCCTTGGTACAGCCTACTTTCCAGTACAGCAGCCAGAGTGACACTGTTTAGAGGTACCATGATTTGGACAAGTGTTTTTTTTTTTTTAAATCTATGAGTTAAAAGCTTGGTCCCCAACCCATTATGCTATTGGGAGTTGTTAGAACCTTTAAAAGTAACACCTAGTTGGAGATCTTTAGGTTGGCAGGGAGGAGTCCTCAAAAGAAATAGTGGGACCCCCCCACAGTCCCTTCCTTTTCCCTCATTTTCTTACTTTCTGAACACAAGATAAACAGTTTTGCACCATTATCAGCTCCCACAATAATGTGATGTCTGTCTCAAAGCATTGAGCCCAACTTAGCATGGGCTGAAACCTGAAAAGCTTTGAGTCAAAATAAATATTTTCATTTTACAAATTGACTATCTCAAATAGGTTATGATAACAAATAATAACACAACAGATAAATCACCTGCTACTCACCTACATATAACCTTCTACCTCAATTCTATCTCCTACCACTCTTTGCCCTTCCTTATCTGCACCAGCTCTACTGGCTTGCTCGCCATTGCTCAAAACTTGTCAAGAACATGCTACTTCATGGCACTGCTGGTCTTTCTTTTAGCATGCTTTCCTTTCGATAATATGCACAGTATTCTCTTTTACCATGTTAGCAGAGTTAAGGTTAACTCAGGGCTTTTTTTTTTTCTTTAATGTGAACACTGGAAGGATACAATTTTCTTTCTCTGAGATGAGAAAGACCATAAAGGGATCACATTTGGAGGAAATACAATCGCTCAAAAAATGAAATTTTTAGATATCTTCAAAAGACCGGTTAGACACAAATGTCTTTTCCATGAGGTCTTCTTGACTATCCTATTTAAAATGGCAAACCCTGCCTCATCTCTGGCACACACAAACACTATTCCTCTTTACTATTCTACTAAGTTTGCTATTTTATATCTTTAACTGTTTATTTTATTGATGGTGTCCTTTCATGAGAAATGGTCTACAAATGAGAGAGGGTTTTTGTATTTTATTCTCTGCCATATCCTCAGCAGTTTGAGAATAACAAAATGCATAAATGGATGAGGAAGAGTGCAAACCCGTTTGCATGAGTTTCTGGCTTATGCAACCAGGTAGCTAAAAATGATGTCAAGAAAAAGACCAAAGGAATAAATGTATGAAAATCAACATTATGTTGTTTTAACAAACAAAAAAAAAAGGTTAATTAATTTAAAAACCAACTTTATTGATTACAATTATTTTAATAGGTAGTGTAAAGAAACATACAGATAAATTTTGGCCAAGATACAGGTTGATACAGTTGATGAAAACTAAACTTTTTCTTTTTCTGAAAACACATACAATTACTACTAATTACATAATGATACTACCCAAGAAAATTGTCTAGCTTTATTTTAGAATGCAATGATCTTATATTTTTTTACACTGAAGTAATGTAAGAATGTGTAACATGCCTTTTCACCTAGTTTCTAGTCTGCAGGTATTAAGACAATGCTGACCTGTGACCATGGAAATGGTTACAGAAGCGGGTAAGTAAGGCTTCCCAGTTGAGTGATGCCTCTTCCGTACAATTTAAAAAGTTCTAGAGAAATAATTTTCACAATTTTGGTTCTTTATAAGAATATGTATATAGATGTTTATTTTAAGAATCTCAGAGTAGACGTTTTAATATGCTTCTATTCCATGATAAGTAATGGAATCCCACAATTCTTATTTAAAACTGTAAAATTAGCCTTTCTCTTTTTGCACAATTCTTTTCGTACAGTCTCGATTGCAGACTCCACTGTTGTAGCTACAACAGTCTAGGGAAACAAGTGAAGTAAGAAAAATCATTAACACTGCCCCAATAACCTTCTGCAAAGAGGTCATTTAGATGCCATTTTCAAAGCATGTGTGTGTGTGTGCACACGCACAAGCACACACACATATGTGCACAAGAGGAACTTCAAAAATTTAAAAGGAATTTCCACTTTTAGATAGCCAAAGATCATCAAGATACCCTTCCCCAGTTTTTCTACTTGGTCTTGCTGAAGTGTCCTCTGGAGGGTACCAAAACAAATGACCTTTTCCATCCTGCTGGTGATAATTAAAGAGCCTCACAGACTAAGAGTTTTAATGCAGTCTTTTATCAAAAGCAGTCACTCTGCCTCAGCCTGACAGTTAACAGCATATGATCTGGTAAACAAATACTTTCACACGGAACAAAAGTACCATTAAAGGCCAAAACTGTCAACACAAATTCCATTCTTACAAGAAAAAAAAAAATCGTAAACTGTTGATCACCTCTGGTTGTCTTAACTAGCATGGAGGTTGTCATGGAAACATTTCTGCGAAGTTCACAATGATGAAACACAAACACTTTCAGTTTAATTGCTGTTAGGTTAAGCATACCAGAGTTTATTTAGACTCCATGTGCATTATGATAAAATGTAGAAAGAAAGCTTATAATAATCTAGTATAAAATGAAAATATTTTCTACTCAAAAATTAAATGAAAATGAAATTCAATGGCAGAAATTTTCAAAAATACTAATAAATTTCCAGTATTCTCAAATACCTATTCTGATGCCTTTGTATTTTTTTCTGGAGAGTGTGATTCATAATTTGTTTTTCACTTCCCTAGTATGAGCTTACAAAAATACCTACTTCACACATTAAGAATCAAACTCCAAAATATATTATAATTAAAATTCCAGATGGCAGATATTTAAACATTCTGCTACATTTTCATATCAGTGTCATGCAAATATTAGCATTTAACTATGAATTTTGTTTTGCTATGTAGTGATAAAATAACAGAAATAGTTTGTCCAAAAACATTTTTTCCTAATTTCATTTCTTTAACAATAAAAGAACAGCAAATCTCAAAAATATGAGGAAAAACAAACATCATAGGTATATGTGCACAAAATAACATGCTTTTTGGAATCCAATTAAATACATACTAGTGCTACATTTTTAACAGCAAAATCTTTATAGTGTCCTCAAGAGATTTTTTGGATGTTTGCGAAAAGTTATTTTTATTTTCTCCTAAAAATACTCAGGCTTTTTTTTTACCGCATTTTAATGAAACCAAGAAATATAATTCACATCCATAAATCACATTTTTTTTAAAAATTATTAAATGTCTTCTATGCTTTTACAAGTAAAATACTTACTGGGTGGAAAACAAAAAAAGTATCGAACAGTACATGCTTTGGCAAGGCTTAGCTTCTTGTTAATGGCAGAAAAAAAGCAATTATAGAACATTGCAAAACAAAATACAGTTAAGGTTAAGATAATGAAGTTCAGCCAATACAGTAGTAAACCCCATAGTAACAGTGGATGGGTAAAAGCTACCATATTTTCACAGAAAATGAAGATATAACAGTGGGATAAAATACATAATGAATGCTTAAATTTTTTTAAAAATACTATTACACTAAAAGACACGGTGCAATTAATACCCTGAAAATGTTCCCTCTTGGTTTCAACACACTTACCCCATCATTGTTGCCACTTTCGGAAGCAGTGCTGGAAGTTCTCTTTTGTAAGTGTCTTTAGAAGTGGGATGTGTTACACCTAAGGCCTCCCCGCCCCGGCACTGGGGATTGAACTCACAACCTCACGCCTGCCAAACCGGTGCTCAAGCCACTAAGCCAAACTCCCAGCCCTAGTTTTTTGAGGCAGGGTCGCACTATGTAGCTCAGACCAGCCTTGCGCTTGCGTTGTAGCCCAAGCCGGCCTCGAACTCACAACGCTCCACCTACCTCAGCCTCCCAAGTGCTGGGATTAAAGGCCTGCGCCACCACGCCCGGCTCTAAGGCTTCTTCCTGCTCTGTAATTCACATACTGTGTTTCACTCTCCTCCTCACGTTCTTGAATGGAAAAAAAGATAAGCCTAGAAGACATTATGTCACCAAGATAACTAAGTCAAAAAGAAAAGTTTCTAGCACCCCAAGATCTGAGGTATTTTACAGAAAAGAAGCACAAAGTATTTGGCTTTATGTCTTAATAATGGAAAGGACGGGAAGCAACATAAGACTGAAGTTGCTATAGAAAAGAAGCCATTTCAGATTGCTGGAAGATTCTTTTAAATGTGGTACTGTATTTTATTCTTTAAAACTTCTGGATTTCCTCAGAGCATTTTAAACTAAGTTTTATTCATCAGCAAATATCTATCAAACATCTAGTTGCATGAAGTTCTATGCAAAAAGATTTTCATAACTGTGGTCTTGTATCCCTAGGGATTTTAAAACCTAGGTCAAACAACACTAAAATGGACAGATTCAACATCATGCAGATAAGATATTATTTTACCATGAAATTTTAAAGTAATTTTTTGAATACTTTGATTCCAGCTTTATGAGTAATTTGAGGGATAAAGAAACATTCAGAACTAAATAGAAATATTTTAAACAAATTTGATATTATACTACTTACAGTAAAATACAAGAGAAGACAAACGTAAGAACCTGATTCATCAACAGTCATTTTGATGAAGAAAGAAATTGACAAGAGTCCATATAAATAAATTACATTAGGATAAGATACAATGACCCAAAATAGAATTCTGTGCTATTTTCTTTCATTCTTCAGGATAATATTAGGCCAGGAGCAACCACATATATTTATGCTAACTAAAGTGGAAGAAATGGATTGATTAGTAGTTACAGAAAATATCTTAGATTTAACAAAATAAAAATGATTACAGGACTATACTTTTAAATTTACCAAGTATCAAGGAGAGAAAAATAAATATATAAATACAAGAGACCCACATGCTACTTTTACTGATTATTCAAATCTATATAATCATTAGCCAGTGGCCTATCTCTAATATTATAATATATGTGAATTATTGTGTCATAAACCTGTTTATTTTCATTACCAAAGCCAGGAAGAAAACTTGTATTATTATCGCTGTAGTATTTGAAATATATTTTGGAATAAAATATATTCATGCTCATTTCATTTCCCCATCTCTCTTACATTTTATTTTTCCAATACTATCGACATACAGGTAATGTGAAACATAAAATAAGAAATACTCTAGAAGATGAAAAGAGAAAAAGAAGATAGGATAAACCAAGATTTTAAATTCTTTTTACTCACAGTAAAATGATAATTACAGGTAGTCACATGACAAAATATCTTTAAGCACGTGAAGACAATGGATGGATGGATGGATGGATGGATGGATGGATGAATGAATGGATGGAACAGATGGTTGGCTTTGGGCAACAAGATTTCGGAGAACATAAACAACCTACTTAGAAGGTTAACTAGAAGGTTATTTCGATTTAATCACTTCAAGATGATACAAGTAGAAATGTATGATGTGTGACATCAACCCACACAGAGCTCTTATTCACCCAAATTGAGACAGTTGTTGACTGAATACCATAAGGCTTCCAAAGTCCTGAGTTTAGGAGATTTGCTATAAAATTCACTATGCTCCTTCAAGATCATGTTCTTCTAAATTCCAAAATTACTTCACTTGAGCACAGATTCATATCACGGGCTTAAGAACTTTTCAGATGACTATACTGTTTAATAATGACAGCAAGTAGTTTCAGTTACTAAATCCAAAATGTAAGTGAAAATAATATTCAAATAGCATCAATTAAGGGAGAAAATACCTTATAACCTCTGCTATTTGTTCATATTTCATGAAAAAGCAAGTCAAGCCTTGCAATCTATGGGAGATTGGTTCCAGGAACCCCTCCTCTCTCAGGACACCAAAATCATGACTGGCCAAGTACTTTGTAAAAAAATAGCATTGTGTTTGCATACAATTTACACACATCCTACTCTAAATATTAAATAACCTCTGAGTTACTGATAACACCTCACATTATATAAATATTATCTAGTTTATTGCTCTGTATTATTTAGGGGATAACAACTTGGAAAAAAAAGTTATATGAGTTCATAATGGATGCAACATTCATAGGCCTTACTACATTTTTGGTACAAGACTTCTTGAATCCTCACATGCAGAACCTTCAAATACAGAGGGTTGACTGTGAGTATAAATTAATCCCACCATGACTATATATTCACACACACACACACACACACACATCCACCAACACACACACATCCACCAACACATATTTATGCATATGTAAGTTCATATCAGCATGTGTGTGTCATTGTAACTTTGGATATTTACATAGGTAAGCCTAATGGACATCTGTATATTACTCAAAAATCAGGCCAAGTGCTGTCTCCACCATACTTCCTTTCTAAAATCAGGACAGAAAATTTCCATAATACAGAGAAGATCTCTGTAAGATGAAGCCACTTGGAGGGGGAGGTTTCAAAATGTTTTACTTCTTCACAGTCATCTGTTATTATTCTCCAGCTGAGGAACTTCTAAGGTAGAAGGTCCAGATTCTTTGCTGCCACTAGTATTCTGGAATAATGCAACATAGGGGAGGTACACTGCAAACCCAGAAGTATTACATGCTAGTTAAGTATACACTTAAAGATGGGCTAATATTGTCTATTCATTAACCTCCTGCTCAGTCTGCACACTTACTAAGAAAAATGTATTTCCCACAATTTAAAATATTAAATGAGGTCTTGGGGAAGCTCAGTGATACAGCACACACAGCATAAATAAGGAAGAGTTAAATTCCTAATAATTAAACAAATAGAAGTTATTGGCCTCAATTGACTATACCATGGCCTTTCATTCATTTACTCATTTAGTTAAACTGTTGTTCAGTGTATGTATCAGGACGTGTGATAAGTAAGAAAGAAAATGAAGTAAAATCTAAAGGCAAGTATGTTTAGTGACAGAAATTAAAAAACTAGGTGAAAATCTAGTTTGTGATTCCATGACTGAAGTCAGAAATGCTTATGATGGCAGAAACAGGGGTTAGTTTTAGGTTTTGTTTCAGATTTTGCTGCTTATAATGTGTGTATCGCTGGGGGAGCTGCTTCAATGTTTATTATACACTTGTTATTTCATCTTTAAAATCAGCAAAACGATATGCAGCATAGATCTGCGATGAGAACTAAAGTAATCATGAACTGTAGCAACTGTCATAGTGTCTTAGACATACTCAGTACAAAATATCAAATTGATGATGCAACAGAAGGGGGAGGAGGGAAAAGTAGGGATGGGAGGGGCTGCAGCAAGTAGTGAAGGAGGCATAGAGAATGGGAGGGGAAGAAAAAAGAAAATGTACCCTATTCTGATGCTGCTCTTACCATACCAGCCATACACTTAGCTCACTGCTTCTTAATTGTACCTTTTGACCTTAGACACACAAAACATAGTACATGACCACAAATACCTCAAAGTTTACTGGAAAGCAGATCTGTATCAATAGATTATGTCCTTCCTAAGGCATACATCAAAATTTTAACATCTTCTGGGACCTCAAAGAAAGGCAGCATATGGATGAAACCAAATCATCAGTAAATTTCCAAATATTACAGTATTACAAGAAACTCCAGGAACCTTGGGCATTCCACCAAAAAATAAAGAAAAGAATTTGGATTTTAAAACAAAACTATACAGTTAATTAAACAATGTTTGAATCTTGTGATTAAAGTAATCATGAGCTGTTTTTTTATATGTTGGTAACTTCATTATGCTTTTCAAATTTGGAGATTGGCAAGAATATCATTTAAATGATACTGTGTGTATCAACATCACAATCACCTCTGTAGGTAGAGGTAAGGGAAGACAAACTACTTTATGAAACTAGTAGTATCCTTTGCCTTGTAAACTTACTTCATAGAGACAAACAATGTATCTCTGAATAAGGACTGTGACTGTGGCTAGAGGATATATTTACATTATGCAAAATTTTACAAGCAAATCACACACTTACATGCAGAAAGACAGAAGACAAGGCAAAAATGGAAAAGAAACCCATAAAAGGAAAATCAAGTCAAAATTTTTTGATAAATCAACTGCTAAGCATGTATACTGTTTTTGTAAATTCTCCCACAATACCACACAGAACATGGACTTAGTGTTGTCAAAAAGTCTTTTGATGTATATAAACTTCCCAGAAGCATGGATTTTGTTACAGCTTAACATAACATCAAAAATCTGTTTAATAAGAAACCACTGTATATGGTACAAAAGAGTAATGCTTACTTTATGATTGTAGAAGACCACTTGGGCAGTTCTCCTCGAATGCAGAACAATCACCTCCACGTTAGTGAAACTGGCCCTGCTTCCATGTACTGATATGTACAGAGCTGGTTAAGCTGTTTCCTTCTCCCTTCAGTTAGCTCTAAGCAATGTAAATAGGGCTAGCTGAGACAATGATGTGTAATCTTTGAAGCCAGGTGACAGTTTCCTGTTTCCTCACCTCATATCGTCCTATAAACAGTTGAGCCCAACAGAATGTCAGAGTTGCATAGCTCCAGGAATGTCAACTGGGTTTGAGCCTCAAGATGAGAGGCTATGACTATCCAAAGCACAGACGTTTACATATCAGAAACTCAAGCAACAGCCTCCTAAACATTCAAATGCTACCTCAATTGCATTGTACAGATTGATTTTTCCACATACCCTTCTCTTTACATATCCCTGAGGTTTCTGTCCACCTAACTAGCTCAGCTCACATTACTCATGTAACTCCCACCATTCTCATCCGCAAGTCACTCCCTTCTTCATAAATTAATAAATCCTAGGTTAGGTCCTGGAGTGAGGCCTTTGTCCCATGAATCCTCACCTGGAACAAACTCGGGACCCCTTGGCTGCCTGTAACTATGAATATGTCTTAGTGTCTTTATTCTCGCCATAAGTTCTACAGGAGTTGGTAGATTGAAATTAACTTGCTAGGATTCTAATGACGTTTCTATGGGATTACAAATATAAATTTTCCAGGCTGTGAGGAGATTCAAAAAAGGGGTTACAATATTTGGATTACAATATATGATGTTTTTTGAAAAAGTTTTACAAACATTTTCACAGTTACAAAAACACAAACCATTTACTAAATTTTACTTTCTGTATTGGACACTTTCTTTATACCCCTATCTAGGAAGTAGTAAAGTTGTCTATCTATCATTTATAATGCAGACATGTGTACATATATAAGTCATAGAGAACCAGATTATATTCAAAGGATTTGCTAACACATTAGAAAGTATCACATTACAATATATTACGATAAAAGATTTTTTCAATTAAAATATTTTATTTTTAATCTTTCTCATTTTAATACTTCTTATTAATTTTATAAAATACTGGGTTTCAATACATATATTCTGATCATACACATTCCCATTTTGTTCTCCCTTAGACCTTCCACTCTCTCCCCTTTCTTACCTTCCTCTTGAGTACTACCGTATCATCTTTTTAGATTTCATATGTTAGAACATGTGACATTTGTCTTTTTTGGTCTGACTTACTTCTCTCAACATGATCTCAGATCCATTCATTTTTCATGAAACGATAACAGTTGATTCTTTTTATAGATGAATAATACCCCAACGTGTAACATGCCACATTTTATTTATCTATTCCTCTGTTGATGGACAACTAAGCTGGCTCTATATCTTGACTATCATAATTACACTGCAGTAGACATAGGGCTGCAGGTACAGGTATATAATGAGATAATCTTGTAATACTTCGATTTTTTATATTGATGCTTTCATTATAATTTTACTAAAGATCAACATATTTATTACAATGTTATATATGTAATTAACTACATAAATAGCATAAAAATGACAAAATACTTATTTAGCTAAAAATTTCTAATGGCGTGCTAAGTTATCATTTTGAATGTATATTTCACTTAGCCTTCATTCAATACTAATTATCAGCTAGAAAACAGCAAAAATAGGAAAATCTTTAACATTGAAAAAATATTCCAAAAGCTTACAAATAATCACAGTCTCAATTGTGCTTATTATAAAATCACACAAAAAACAAGTCACATATCATATGCTATTTTTGTATCAAAATTTACCACCCCTTAAAACTATGTGTACTTGAATGTTGCCTATCTTACTATAACACATGAAAGATCTTAGATTTATTTAGTTTTCACACTGATTCATCAGCTCAGAAAATGTTTATAAAAGTTTTTAAAATGCAATGTAAACATTCCAGCCCTGAACCTTCTTTCTATGCCTTTGAACCTTCTCTTTCATGTGCAATACCTGATGGCCTATTGAGAATAGCTACTGAAAGCCCCAAAGATGGGTAAAACAGAATTTCTGACTCAGGAAATAAAGATCAGCTGAAAAGGATTCCCATATGGCAATCCAGATCAATGGAAAAGCAAGACCAGAAATTTACAGTATCTATCCTACACAGCACAACATGAAGGTTGGATTTCATCGATGGTAACAAAATTCCCAGTGGCAAAAAAAAAAAAAAAAAAAAAAAAAGACTGTAAATTCAGTAATGAGAAACTACATTTTATTTTGACATTTTGTTCTAGGTAGAATTAAATACTCTACTGTCCTTATTTGGAATCAGCAATACAGTAAATTCTGAAATTATAAATTTGCACTCCATTAAAACAACTAAAGCAGTTATGAGAAGTGGAATAATATTTAAAGAAAATGATCATGCACAGATTCCTATTAACTATCTACATAGTAATAAGAGCCTATGTACTGTATAACAACAAAAATAAGTATTTCAATTTCAAATTCTGTGATGAGAAACTCAGGCCAGACCTAATAATAAAATATAAGGATTCATAAACAAATGATAAAACAATTTATAACACTTCATTGTGATGCTGTCAATTCTAATGGACTCAAAAATATATAAAAATGGAAATTATCACTACAATACCTCTTCTGAGGCCCTTGACAATATTTCACTATGTTCTTACATAGTTGTGTGCTATCTCATAAGGCAGTTATTTACCATATTGGACAGAATTTAATTCTCAGCATATATATTTGAATAACTTGCACCTATTTTCATCCTATTCTGACCACTGAGACAATGTAAAATAAATTTCCTGTTCTACATAACTATTATTTTAAAAAGCACTGTGTACTGCAAACATATCCATGTCTTCTTAGCTCTAAACAATCCAGTTCCTTCTTCCATTTTTCTTATGACATGTGTTCCCAAACTTGGGTTTAAATCAAAATACAATATCTAGAACTCAATACAATACTACAAATTGTTTTATCCATTTGGCAACACACTTTCATATTGATCTGACCACCATAATTTTGCAAGCTAATGTTATATTTTAACGGTTCGAGATCCACATATCCATTACACACTAGATATCTTAACTTAGACTTCTTGAAAATTTTTCAGATTCAAAATGTCAAACATGAATTTATCCTCCCCCTTCTATATTATCTCAGTAATTGTGGGCTGCTATGACAAAGTGCCAAAGACAGTAGTTTGCAAACAACAGAAATTTCTTTGTCATAGTTCTGGAGACTGAAATTGCAGTGTCGGCATGATCTAGTTTGAGTGAGAGCCCTCTTCCAGGTTGCAGGTGACTGTCTTTTCCTTCTATCCTAACACAGCAGAAGTTGAGGGAACTCTGAGTTCTTTATTATAAGGGAACATGTGCCGTTCACAAGAACTCCACCCTCATGATCTAATTACCCACAAAATTCCAGTTTACAATCCTATCATACTGCTGATTAAGAATTCAACATATGAATTTCAGAGAGACACAAATATTTAGCCCATACATCTATTCATCTGTCTTATCATGCTCCAAATATACTTCTTCTCTATCAGCACACTGATTGGTAATGTGTGATAGTTTGCTAGTATCCTACATTCTCTCTTCCTATCATTCCACTGATAGCCACATTCCATTAAATGTTTTATCAAATTTAAGAGCCTGGGTTTTAAGCCAAACTGCTTGGATTTAAATCCTTGCTATGTCCATACCAGCTGTGCGGCCTCAGACAAGTAGACCAAATTCTTTTTGACTCAGGTCCCTCATTTGTAAAACAGAAATAAAAATAATGCTTCATTCATAAAATGGTGGTCAGGCTTAATATAATTCATAGATATAAAGTACTCAAGAGGCTGGGGACACAGCTCAGCAGCACAGTGCCTACCTGGCAAGCACAAGATCCTCAGCTTGATTCCTGCTACCAAAAATCAAAAAAAACAACACAAAAAACCAATGAAGTACTTAGCAGATTAACCACTTCAGAGCCCATATTAAATTCATAACGTATGTTGATAGGTTCTGCTAGTATGAGATTCTGCCAGGCTCAGTATGGCGCCTGCCCAACATGGCACTGACCCCTAAAACAACCGCATCTCTCTCCCACACTAATTTCAGTGTTTGTCTTCTGGTCGCAATACAATAAACGTTCTGCCTTTCACACACATGTCAAAGGCCCTCCAATCTCTTCCTGACACGGTCCACCCGTTTAGTCTCCAGCCCCTGTGCCAAAATGTCGTCCAGTCCTCTCTGCTGACATAATGACTGACCCACTCATATCCCAATGTCACAAAAGCGGCTCCCCAGCTTTGTCTCCTTGCAGGGTCTTCACCTCAACCTCCAGCAGCCTTCCCACACCAGCAATAAAGGCTTTTTATCTCTATCTGTGTCTCTCAACTGTACCAAAAACCTAACATTTTGGTGGTGTGACTCAGATTGGTTGGGGAGTGCAGCTCCTGGGGGGTACCCCAGTTTTATCTCCCCGTCCCCACCAACGAGCCACCCTTCCTCTTCCTTGCGTCTCTGCCTTTGCTGTTGCCAGCTCCATCCAACACCAATCCAATCTGCCTCCCACAAGTGAGCCACTCTGAATTCTGGGAGTTCATCTCTCTGTCTGTCTGTCTGTCTCTCTCTCTCTCTCTGTCTCTCTCTCCACTTCTCTCTCTCTTTCTCTCTCTCTCTGTCTCTCTCAGAAATCATGGGCCCCATGTCAGGACTCCTTCACATCCTTTGAGACCCCCTCCATCCCCTGGGTGATGTCCTATGGGGATCAATTTGTCACCTCCCTCTATATATCACATCCCTAATCAGGATGATGGGCCTCTTTAGGGATTGTAACTGGCTTGAAACGTTGGCTCACCTCCAATTTGATCACTATGAGAAATATTTCTCCCCAACTCCCAAAACACACTTTGCTTGGGTGTCTCTTAAAGAATTTATACACCCTAGGTTTCAGGGAGAACATTAAACCAAAATGATTAATCTTTTATTGCCAGACAGCTTGGACCCAATATAAACTTGACAATGACAGCCACTGGCCAGAAGAGGGCGTATTTTATTTTAGCATCCTCTGCAATTTAGACAACTTCTGCTACCACAACAGCAAGTGGTTAGAGATACCTTATGCACAAGCCTTTTTTGCTCTTAAGGTGCATCCCTCTCTTTCAGATGTGTGGAGCAACCCAAATACTTCTGACCTGCTCCACATCACCAAAGCCTCTTGGATAATACTACCGATCCCACTGATGATGTCATTTCTGCTTTTGCTTCTTCTCCGCCACCATTTCCATGGGTTCCTCCCTCTCAACCTCTCCAACCAGCCTCACTCACACCATCTCCTTCTCACTCTGTGACCACCACCACTTCCCCCTCCTCTGCTCCTCCATCACAATTTTCTCCAGCCACACCTATCCCATCCCCTTCTCACTCCATGACCCCCACTAATTCTCCCCTGCTCCTCCATCACCATTTTCTCCTCCAGCACACCATACCAGATCTCACCCCTCCTACCTACTGCCATCTTCTCACCAAGCATCACCATCTTCTAGCCTGCTGCCATTTCCTCAACCCCATGCCCAACCCCTCCTCCCTCTCCAAGAAAAGGCTGGCCCAGAAAGGCTAATCCATTTTCTTGTCCCTTTTACTTTCTCTGACCTGTTCCAAATCTCCCATAGGCTAAGCACCTTCTCAACAGACTCCCACAACTACATAAGAGAGCTCCAATTTGTGATCAATTCCTATGATTTATAAATATCTCTATATCATTCTTACATCTACTCTTTCTCCTTAAGAAAAAAAACTCAGTTATGGGAAGCAGCCCACACCAAGGCTGACTACAGACACTAAACTAATCTCAGCCATCCCAATGGGGCAACTGCAGTACCAAATGCAGACCCCACTGGGATCATCAAGGAGAACATGGTTCACAACCTATGAATATAATGACCAGTTGCATTATTGCAGGCCTAAACAAAATTTCTCACAAAGTAACTACCATAAACTCCACCAAAACACTCAACATGAATTGTTTCTCGTCTTACAGATACCCTAACCAAATACACTAACATTAACTGCCAATCTCCTGAAGGAGTAACCCTCAACAACCATTTTATTACCCAATCTGTCCCTGGCATCTGTAGTAAATTACAAAAAACAAATCTTGGCTCTCAAACCCCACAAAGAGATCTTCTCAATCTGGCCTTTCAAGTCTTCAATAATAGAGAGGAACAACAAAAACAAGATAATCTTGAGAAGACTAAAATTTAATGCCAACTTTTGGCTGTGGCATTTGAGAGTTCAGGGAGAGCAAAATCAAAACAAAACAGTGTTACTCAAGCCCCTCCCAGACCATGCTTTAAGTGCAGCAAAGAAGGACATTGGGCACAAGCCTTTCCCAACCCACAAATACCACCAAGACCTTGTCCCATATGCAACCAAGAGGGTCACTGGAAGTGTGACTGCCTTGTCTTCCAGAGAGCAGGTAAGTCATCAAACTCCCTGCCCTCACAGGAGATCTCACTGCTGCTGCCACCAAACTCAAGGCTAGCTTATCTACTCAATCTTGCTGCTGAAGAGGTTTGATGAGGCTTGGAATCCACAGCCCCCTTCAAGGTATCTCTCTCAGAAGGCCAAGTCTCACTGGATATCTTAGATGAGACATTCTCCTTCCTTAATGATATGGGGGCCACTTATAGCATTCTTCCCAAGTTTTCAGGTTGCTGCACTCAATCCATGATCTCCATTGTGGGAGTTGACAGCCAAACTACATGACCCCTCCAAACAGGGACCATTTCCTGCTGATTCCAAACTCATTTTTTTCACCCATAATTTCCTCATAATACCAACTTGCCCAGCATCTCGCTCAGGCAGAGATCTCCAAAAATACAATTTCTCTTTCACTTTCTCCCTTCCCACGGCTCTCATCCTTCAGACTCAACCACTGTGTGTCATCAATACCACTCCCCCTCTCCCTCCCTCCCTCATCGATCCTATAGTTTGGGACACCTCCAGCCCCACTCATGCTAAACATGCCACTCCTATGCTAATTCATCTCAGAGATCCTTCAATCTTCCACTGAATTCCCCAATATCCATTAGCCCCCAGACATCAACAAGAACTCAAACCTACAATCCAATGCCTATTAAACAATGACTTTCTTAAAACTACCCATTCACCCTACAATATTCCCATTCTTCCTGTGCTCAAACCCAATGGCTCTTATCGCCTAGTTCAGGATCTCAAGGCCACCAACAATGCAATGACACCAATTCACCCAGTGATACAAAACCTTTACACCATGCTCTCCCATATTTTCCCATCTACTTCCCATTTTACTGGTCTAGATTGCAAAGATGCATTTTTCACAATCCCCTTACATCCTGATTGTCAGGACCTCTTTGCTTTCACAGGGACAGTCTCAGATACCCTCCAATCTTTACAGCTCACATGGACAGTGCTGCCTCAGGGGTTCAGAGATAGTCTTCACTTTTTTGGCCAGGCTCTTGCTAGTGATCTTGTGACTCTTGACCTCAAATCCAGCACTCTCCTTCAATATGTGGATGACCTCCTTCTCTGTTCCCTATCCTATCCTCTAGCTATACAACATAAGGTTGCCCTTCTCAGCTTTCTCTCAGGTTGCAGATATAGTGTCTTTCACCAAAGCCCAAAGAGCTTCACCAACTCACATCTCTGGGGCTCACTGTTACTCCCACCACTTGTTTGATTTTTGGTGACTGCAAAGTCCTCCTCCATGACCTCCAGGTGCCAACAACAAAACAAGTTCTGTCCTTTCTTGGTCTACTTAGCTTCTTTGGTCTTTAGATCCCTAACTTTGCAACTCTAGCCCACACCCTCTATAAAGCATCCAAGGGTTCTCTGTCAGAGCTGCTTGATCCAATCTATACACTTCTACACACACTTTATTGTATTAGCTAAAAGAGGCCCTGCTAAGGGCCCTGGCCCTCAATCTCCCTAACTCAACCCAACCTTTTATTCTATATGCTACCTCTCAATATCATAATGCTGTGGGAGTTTTGGGACACAAAAAAGAACCCCCCCTTCCAAGCAACAGCATACATCTTGTATTGGGTGATAATGCTAAGTACCCCCAAGTCCTCATATAATTTTGATGGGGCTGAGTTATTGGTTTGTTGTCTAGTGCTGGGATTGGCAATGTGAGTGTTGTACCCGCCCAGGGGTGGAGCTAAGATACAGTGTAAGGGAAGGCGGGTCTTCCTCTTGCTTGCTTCTGTGCTTCCGCTTTTTCTCTCTCTCGCCAGTGTGGCTTGCTGCTTGCAGCTGCCATGAACAGCAGCCCCTCCACACCACGCTACCTTGCAGCCAACTTAAGTATGGACTGAAACTCCTGAGAAACTGTAAGAATAAACCTTTCTTTCCCTAATTTTGGGCATCAGGTATTTTGTCTTGGCAACAAGCGAAAAGTAACCAAGACACCTCTCAAAACAATTAGACAACACAGTACGTAGCTGGCCTCCCTGTCTTTGGACTCTTGCCTCAGCAGCCACATTAACACAAGAGGCAGAAAAGTTCACTTTAGGACAATCAATCACAGTCCACTCACCCTATCTCCTTAATGACTCCTTTCCACCTACAATAAATTCACTTTATACTGACACAAGACCCCACAGTCACTATCTCTGCCAAAAGTCCCCTCAACCTGGCCACCTTACTTCCAACTCTGATGAGATCTCTCACCACAAATGCACTGAGATCTTACAGATGACCCCTACCCACTTCCCCCACATCAACAGAATTCCTCTCCCTACAGCTTTTGACACATGGTTCATAGATGGCAGCTCAACCAACACAGACACTCAAAAAAGAGCAGGATATGCTACAGTCAGTGGCTCTAAGGTAAGACAGGCAAATCCACTGCCCCCTGGGACATCTTCACAAAAGGCAGAAAGTATCGCCCTTCTATACTGGCCAAAGACAAAATCATAAATATCTACACTGACTCAAAAAACACATTCAGAGCCAGGCATGGTGGCACATGCCTTTAATCCCAGCACTCGGGAGGCTGAGGTAGGCGGAGCATTGTGAGTTCGAGGCCGGCTTGGGCTACAACGCGAGCGCAAGGCCGGCCTGAGCTATATAGTGTGACCCTGCCTCAAAAAGCCAGGGCCGGGAGTTTGGCTCAGTGCCTTAAGCGCCTGCCCTGGCAGGCACGAGGTTGTGAGTTCAATCCCCGGTGCTGCAAAAAAAAAAAAAAAAAAAAAAAATACATTCAGCATTTTTCATTCCCATGCTGTCATATGGCAGGGAAGAGGTCTGATCATTGCTCAAGGAACTCCCATTACTAATATACCCCTTATCCTCAAACTACTAGAGGTAGGACAACACCCAAAATAGGTAGCAGTCATTCACTGTATGGGGCACCAAACACCATCAGACCTATTTCTCAGGGTAACATCTTTGCCGACACACAGGTCAAATTGCCTGCACAATGGCCATATCCTTCTCCCCTTCTCTTCACTATCCCAAATATCCTACCATCACCTCAATATACACTGACACAACCACAATTATTTCACAAACCTACCAATAGCCAAAACAGTCAAGGATGAATTTTCCAAGGACAAAAACTTCTCTTCTCAACCCCAATAGGCCTACCTGCTTCCTGTCAGGTTTCTTCTTTATATGTACCGAGGGGACAGACACATGTCTTCTGAGCACACACATCTCCTTATCCACTCAGAGACAAATACAACAAATCCAAAATGGCAAAACTAACACCTTTAATTTACAAGTTTGCGATACAACTAAGAGAGCAATCCATATTCTGCTACTTCTTGGTGTGGAAGTCTCTATTGTGAGATCCAGACTTGGGGCAGGAGGGGTTTTACAACCTCTTATTATTATTATTATCATCATCAAAAACTCTCAAATGAGCTTACCCAACAACTCGATGAGGTGGCAACTTCAATACATACACTCCAAAACCAAATTAATAGCCTGGCAGCAGTAACCCTCCAAAACCGCTGAGCCCTTGATGTCCTCACAGCAGAAAAAGGGGGTACCTGTGCCATGCTGGGAGAAAAATGTTGTTTTGTCAATCAGTCAGGAATTGTTATAGACAAAGTAAAATATATTAGAGGATACATTGAAAAAAAACCAAAAGAAAAACAAGACTCTCAATTTTCCTCTTGGCTGCCATGGGGGTCCTGAATGCCTTATATTCTTTCCCTATTAG
>RJWM01009225.1:0-69030 GCA_004363535.1 Dasyprocta punctata
ACTCTTTTCTAAATTACACACTCAAGACAAATCTGTTTTCACTTTGTCTTTTACCTTTGACTTTTATTCACACTCTTTCTCATTTGTAGGATGTTTTATCAATCCTTCTATCAAAGATTGGACCACTTTCTTGTAGGCAGCCAAGAACTTCTCAATCTATTCATTAAACTGGACATGAAGCATATATATCCTGAGAGTAGCAAGCTACCACTTTGTAAGGTCCTAAACCAAACAGGATTTTGTTTTTGATGATTTGCTCAGGTGAAGGCAAAGTTATTAGATTGATGGATGGATCAGGGGCCAGAAGGGTATATATTGGATAGGCAGATACATAGATAGATTCATAGACAGATAAATATTGCCAAGAGAAGAAATCATCAACTTTGGCAAGTTTTTATGACTTCCCAGAAAGAGGGTTTAGAACAGAGATGGCAGAAGGCACCTGATGGTAAGGAAGAAAAAGTTAAGAGGGTAATTCAGAAACAGGCGATGGACACGGAAAACTTACTCAAGAAACTGGGCACAAAGCGAGTGGGAGAGTAGAAGGGGACAGAAGAGAGGCTGATGGGATGGAAAGATTAAAAAATTAGGGGGAGAGACATAAAGAAAGAGAGAAGGTAAAAAACAGAAAGAGAAACAGGAAGAGAGATAGGGGGAGAGAGAGAGAGAGAGACAGAGAGAGAGAGAGAGAGAGAGAGAGAGAGAGAGAGAGAGAACCTGGCTGAGCTATTTTCAAGGTTCAGAAGCTAGTGTGTGTGGTTAAAGGGTGGGATGCTGTGGAGAGCAAGCTGTGAAGTGTGGATCATTCAGGGCTCTAAGTTCTAGTGGAAGGATGTTTTGGTTTGAACATGACCTACAAATGTTCCATGTATTGAAAATTTAACCCCAAATTTTTGTGTTAATAGTATTTGGAGCTGGGGCCTTTGGGCTGTAATTAGGATGGGATGAGGTCATGAGGCAAGGCCCCCAAGTTAGTGTTAGTGGTTTCATAAGAAGAGGGAGAGACCTGAGCTAGCATGCTTCTCCCTACATGTGACACCCTGCACTGCGTTTGGATGCAGCAAGAAGGATCAGCAGATGGCATAGCCACGCACTTTGATGTCTTTGTCTCCAGCACTGTAAGAAATACTTATATTTTCTTCATCGATTTCCTGGTTTCAGATGTTTTGTTGTAATAACAGAAACTGAACTTGCCTCTCAAGAAGGTACCTTGTATGCATAGCCTACTTAGAAACAGGTATCATAAAGTGTAAACTCTTTGGTGTGTCCTTAGTAGAGGACAGAACAAAAATAAACTGCCGTTAAGTAACTACCATGTACCAGGCACTTTCCTATCTCTCTTATTTAAAATACTTTCTTTTTGGGTAAGCATGACTCCGATGGTGTACATAAGGAAAAGAAGACAAAGAAATTTTGGTTAACTTAGAGGTGAATTGCTAACGGATGACAGAACCAGTATTAGGAGTCAGCCTCGTCTGGTTCAAAATGGAAACTTTTATCTTATGTTACTTTATCTTTCCAAGTCATATCTATGGAGGACAAGCAGAGGTGAGTATTTCTGCCAGGAGACAGAGAGTCAGAGTATGATGGTGGCCAGCGTTTCAGGAGCAGCGGAGGAATCCTGAGAGCTTGTTGCAAATGCAGCACTGCCGCAGGGAAGGTGCCCTAGGGAACTGGTCAGCCCCGTGCAGGCCAAGTTACTGACTCCACAATGGTTCCCACGCTCCTTTACAGCATCAGTGGGGTCACAAATGGAGTAGGTGAAGACAGCAAGGCAAACAGAAATCCACACCAAGGCTGGGTGTTGGAGGTGTTCATGGAGACAGAGGCTGAGACTAAAGCCAGGTGCTGGCTTAGGAGGGTGGGAAATGACAGAGGCCACATAACTGGACTTTATGCTGAAGGAAGAAGACGAGCTCAAGAAACACGAGTGTGGTTTTGCAGGCCCTGCATGACTGAGTGCCTTTTTAATTCCATTTTACTTCCTACTTGTTTCTTCAGGGTCAGATTCTCTGGCCAGATGAGGTATCTTTCAGTAACTCTTTAGCTGGTTTTCTCTTATCTTCTACTCTTCACGTATTCTCATTCTACCCAAAATGTTTGCCTCTCCCCATTGCCTTTTACTTTGACTGTTTATTGCTTAACCTTTAGGTTTCTGGTTAGATAAAATTGTACTTCAAGCCTTTTCTGGCATATTTGACCTAAGGTGCATGCTTTCTGTTCCACTTTAGACTTTCAACATCTTGCCATTGACTGCGGTTGTTCGTTGTATTATCTGCTGCCCAGTGCTGGATGGGAAATTTCATGAAGGCAATCACCATATTTACAGTTTCTCAAGCTCCACGTCTGTGGTTTAGACCCTGGCACCAATCGGCATCATTAGTAAAGGTACTATATTTAGGGGTACCTTCAATATTTTCTGAAAGAATACATGAATAATTTATGGATTGCTTTAAAGTCCATTTCATGTAGTTCTGTTATAAAGAGTACACTTAGCATGTATAAATCCCAAGTTGAATCATTAGCACACAAAAAATGTCTCATTTATTCAACCTCTTTTTTTCTCTCAGTGAAATTGTTCCTCTTGGTAATGTTTAATCTGTAAATTTTTTCTTTGGAGAAAATACTCAGTTAGTATCTATATGAACATTCCTGCAACTATGTCTCCATTTAGCATCTTCTCATATGTTCTGTACATTTTCACTGGATAACACAGACTCACATGTCCAAAATATATCTCATTTCATTCCAAAATCTTATCGCCTTGCTTTTTATTCAAATTATTGACAGTGACATTATTCTGCTGACTAACCAACCACATCCCTCTCTTACCCCCTCATATTCTTAACACAAATTCTTATTCTTTGTAATGTTTTTCTAGTGGACACTATCACTCTTGTCCAGGTCTTTATGATTTTACAACTGGATTATATGGGAAAGTTTTTCCATTTCAGCAGATATTGCTAGAACATCTGGGTATTCATATATGAAAATGAGGATATAGTCTGACTTTATAACTTGTATGTACAAAGATTAATTCAAAAAAGATCACAGACTTACATGTAAGATTTAAAATCATAAAATTCTTAGAAAAATTGTAGATAGTTATAGATACCTGAGATAGACACTGAAAGCAAGAAAAGAAAAAATAGGTAAGTTGGATGTAAGTAAAATTTTCAAGAGTATGCAAGAAAGTAAAGACAACCCACAGAATGAGAGCAAATAATTGCAAGTCATATATTTGATAAAGGAATTATGTCCAGGACATGTAATTAATAACTCAGTAACAAAAAGACAGCACAAGGGTCTGAATAGAAACTTCTCCAAAGAAAATCTAAAAATGGCCAATAAGCATGCAAAAGGACATTCAATATTTATAGTCATTTGAGAAATGCAATATACCATTTTATGTAAGTACGAGGATGACTATAATCATGAAGGTAGACAAATCCAGATGTTGTCAAGGATGTGGAAAAAGTGGAATCCTCACATGCTGATGGTTGTAAAGCAAAATGGTGCAGTTGCTTTGGATGACAGTTTGACAGTTTCTTAAAAATTAAGCAGCTACCATACACCCCAATAATATCCTGTGTATATGCCCAGGAAAAATGAAGACACATATCCACACAAGAAAGCTTGTGCAAAAATGTTCATAGCTGCATAATTTATAATCATCCAAAAATGAAATCAACTTATATTGCCATCAAGTGATGGATAAGTAAAATGGTATATCCATATTAGGGAGTATTATCAAAAAATAAAGAGAAATGAAATTTTGATGATATGTGCTGTAACATAGATGACCTTGAAAACATGATAAATGAAAGAATTCAGTCATAAAAGATGACATGTATGATTCTATTTATATGAAGTACCTGGACTATGTAAATCTATAGATATTACTAGACTAGTAGTTGTTAATGACTGGATACTGCTAATGGGTGGTAGGTTTCTTCAAGAGGGGACAAACATGTTTTAAATTGAGACTGTGATGATAGTTGCCTAATGGGTGAATATACCAACAATAATTGAATTGTAAAGGTTAAATGGGTGCAATTTATGGTATATGAATCATGTATCAATATGCTTATTTTAAGGGTCTCCTAAAGCATTCTCTTCATCTCTTCAACTTCTAATCCATCCAACCCACATCCACAAGGTAAAACATCATTTTGCTCATTCGCATTTCTGCTCAACACTTATCAACTGTTCTCTAGTGAGCCTAAAGTTCAAATTCCTTCATTTAGCATATGAGACCCTTTGTATTCTAATTTCAATATACATTTTTGTTCCTTTGTCACCTTTTCCATTGGAACTCTGCTTCAGCTGCCTTGCCTGACTCTGTGTACCTGTGTAACTGCTGGTACCCTTACATAGGACACATGTTGTTTGCTGTCTTCTACCTAAATTTTATCACTATCTAGTTTTATCCCTCCAATGAAACTTTCCTTGGCAATTCCTCAGACATTTTTCTCTCCCATAGTTTAGCACTGTTCATTTTATACTTTACTAATTTAATTTCTGTCACATGTAGACAAAAGTTATATTCCAAATTACTTAATAACAAAGGCAAGAGAATCTACATGCACATATACAGAACATTTCCTAGCAATAATCATTTTAGGATTTAGAGATAATGAACTGATAAGTTCAAGGCACCAGGAAGTGATCTTCTTAAAGTATAATTTATTTAAATATAATTTAAAACATTGCATTCTTGAAAATGGCACAGAATCATGCAGTAATCTTCTAATTGAAAAGGGCACTTAATGAATGAAAATAAATACTGGGGAAGTTAAGTTGGAAAGCAAAAAAAAAATGGTAATCTATTTTCTGGGTAGTCTAGATGCTAGTCCTATATTCTTTATATAAAATTATCTCTTAGTAGGGAGAAAGAAATGACTTTGATTATTAGTACCAGAGAGATTTTGTAAGTTCACTTTTATCTTTTCTTATCATGTATCTTTGTCTGAAGAAGTGCCTAAAATATCATAATTACTGGACAAGCCCTGACAAGAAAATTGTTTTCAATAGGCATAAAGTACTATCATAATATTAATGATAATGATCGGAGTTTAATTCTTATTATTCAGGCCTTGTACTTACATGCGTTTTCTCATGTAATCATCAAAATAAACCTCTGAGTTATACACATGCTATTATTTTTCTTATTTTATATAACTTGATGGTTACAGTACTGTTTGTGTTTGAATGCAAATATGAGAACAGTTAAAATAACAGTTACATCGGAAGCCTTTTCCTCTATCATCTAAATACACAGAGATATCAATCCAGGTTTCAAATGGCGTAATGTAGCTCTGCTTCTGCATAGTCCTCAGAAACCAAGACTCTTACCAGCTCACCTTTCTGCCATCCACTGGGTATGACTTTCAGCCTTGTTATTCACAGTGGGAATATGTTTTAGGCAATTAGACTGAAGAAAGATGAATAAGAAGAGGTAAAGAGTGCATTAGCCTTCTTTATAGGTTCAGAAATTATGCAGAGCATTCTCACTTAAATTGGGCAGCATTAGTCATGTTGAGCAATTCGTTTCAAGGATGGCTAGAGAATATAGCCTGTATTCTAGGTAGCAAGATATCCAACTGAAAATTCTATTATTGTAGAAAGATGTCAGAATGGATATTGGAGATGACCCAAAAGACTTACTCTGTCATCTCAGATCACAACTAGTTAGTAGTGGCACTGACATCAAAGGTCTCTTTTCAGAGCCCCTGTGTTTGAAATGTCCCATCAAGCACCACGATTCTTCATTAGGACACATTTAATTGGAGACAAAGGGACAAGCTCAATTCCCTTAGGAGTCCATGAGGCTGCTGATTCAAAGCTGAGTCTTTACGTCGCTCATGAATTTGATGGGAGGCGGGAGTTGGTGGATTGAAAGCCTTATGTTCTTAAGCAGGTCAGAGAATGAAACTCATCATGACTTGTGTATTATACTTGTTCTTAATTTGATTGGGGACTGGAGAGTGAATAATGATCATGCATTTTTCATGTTCCACTATCATTTATGGTGAGTCACAGAACAATTGGTTTTCAAATTATTAATAGTAAATACAATTGCATTGCTCAATTTCATGCTAAACAAACTGTATTACTCAGAGACAAACAACATGATTTCTTATCTGTGTCTGGAGATATATATTAAACCTCAGAACAGGAAAATCGATTCCAGCTTCAGCGTAACAGAACTTTAGAAGGTACTTGGGGGCTCACTGAGAGTGGTCCTTAAGAGCAATTATTCCCCTTTAAGTAAAAGCTGTGAATTTTAATATGGTGTTCACTTTGTCCTGAAGTTTTCTTTTGCTTTTCTGTTTCTTTTCATTTCAGGTGGGTTATAAATCTCCAAGGTAAGAAGGTGGATTTGGAAATAAACGTTTTAATATTTCCAGTTGACTCTGACCATGTCACTTCAGTCTAAAGCCTCCTATTTCTCAATTGTTAAGTGGCATGAAAATAGTAAGTATTCCTAATGTTTTTGCAAGAAATAAGCAATATATTTTATAAAGTGTGTGATATACTATGTGGTACTAGTGATCTATTATTTTTAATTTTTACCTTTGTGATTTTTTTTCTGTTTTTCATAGCACTATCCTATTTACCACTGAGTGACTTTTTAAATGCTGATTACTCTGGACCCTCATGAATAATGTTCTAGTTATTAGAAAATGAAAAACTTATGGAGTAGCTTGGCCATTGCACAGACTGGATACAATATTTCCCTGTGCTTTTCTATCACTAGTACATAGGATCGATTTATGGACCTACACATCATTAATATTGCTACTTGAGATGTATTTTTTTTTACATTCTGAGCCTCTGTTACTTCATGTATTAATAAATGATATGGAAAATTAAAGATAATGAATGTAACTTCCTAACACTTGTACTACCCAGAAATATTGTCAGTTCCTAATGCTGGCGCCTTTATCTTAATATTCCTCGAGGTAGAGGAAACTACTTAGGCAAAAGTGAAGTCAATTAATACAACAATAGGTTGCCACAGGAAGAATTTCCAAATTAGGATCAACCTAAGCTAAAAAGAATGTGTTTTGGAAACGAAAGCAAAAGTTTTGCTCTCATTGAAAGGTTTGCAGAAAGGTACATATTACAAGTTAGTGCTTGAAGCTTTCAAAATCCACACTTTTTGCTCCTCTTTCCTTGAGGCCTTAATCATTCCTCTCTCTGGAGACTGAGAAGACATCAATCCTGCCTGCACAAATCACTTTTTTAGTGCATCTATCCTAGTGTTTGAGATTACCTGGGACTGGATATATGTAGAGACAGTGTGCCGTAGGGGAGGAGAAGTTGGACTGAGAATTAGTGTGTTCAAATTTCTGCTGACAGAAACTGTAACACTAGCGCCATCATCTCTTTGAGGCTCTGCCTCTTTCATCAAAACAGAATCAAAGTTTACTTAGTATCCCAAATTCAAAGGGTATTCGGATAGAATACTGAGACAAGTAACTGAGATTGTAATTCCTAACAGGTATTGTGTTTTCTTGTTTAGATGTTTTCTCCAATAATTATAAGGCTGCCACGCTTACTGCAGAGCCATGGATTGTCCCTAACTGGTAGTGACTAATTCCATCTGTACAGAGACAACCGCATTGCCAAACTGCCTCGAAGTCCAGACTTTAAATTTTTTCATGTCATCATAAAAACATCATAAATAGCCTTACATATAAATTCATCAGCATTTATCAAGCCAAACTCCTGTGTATCTCAACTCAGTTTAAACCTTTAATTTTCCCTCTCCCTAGCCATCCGTTCATCTGCTTGTTCATACATTCATTTTCTAACTTTCCAAACAAGTGTCTTGGATGCCTACTGTGTGCTTACAGTCAAGTTGCTGCGGGCACACTGGTATTTCTGTCTTTTGTGGGGTTTACAGGATAGAAATTATCAAAATAAATCTTAGTGCTGTAGAAGTCCAACTTATTGATCACAGAGTCATGTTTGGAGTCAAATCAAGGGTATGAGATCTTGGGCCAGTTTCATCATTTTTCAGAGAAACATCTTCATCTTGTTTACAGAGAGGGATCATTTAAACTTTCTCCCTGGTTGTTGTGAAGACTGAGGGAAATAATGTAGAAGAAGGGTAGGTATAGTCCTTAGCATACAACACTGACTCAGTATATAGCACTTACTATTGTCATCTGTAGTAATTTGCAAACTTGATGAAATACACATTTAAATTGATGGAATACGATGAAGATAGACAAACCACATAGTGAGTGAACCTAGTAGGGTGAAGTTGAATTTCAATGAGCAAATAATTTTTATGATGACATATATAGTAACTTTCGGTGTGATTCTGAAGCCATAAAATTTTTGCACATCATATATCTGATAAATGAATCATACCCAGAATATATCATTTCTTTAGACTCTCAAAATTTAGTAATAGTATATAAAACCAGATTTTAAAATGTTCACAAGTTTAAATATATTTCACAAAACTAGATAAAGTGATAGCAAATAAGCACACAGAAAAATTTTCAAATTCATTGTCATTAGAGAAATTAAAACCACAAGACTCCTAGTAGAGAAGGTCAAGTAAAAAATGCTATAAAAAACCATTTGTTGGTAAAGATACAAAGGAAGTGGAATTGTCACATTTTGCTGGTAGGAATGTAAAATTGTATAAACATTTTACAAAATCAGTTTAACAATTTCTTAAAAAGTTAACTATTACCTACTATATGACACAACCATTCCACGCTGAAGTGTATACCCAAAAGAGATGAAAACATACATTCACGCAAAAGCTTGTACACAAATATTAATAGCAGCTATATTTGTATAGTTCCAAAATGGAATGGAAACATTCTAAATGTTCTGCAACAGGTGAATACAAAAATGAGTTGGGCTACATTCAGTCACCTCATCTTTGACAAAGGGACCAAACATGTACATTGGAAGGAAGATAGTCTCTTCAACAAATGGTGCTGGAAAAACTGGCTTTCTATATGCCATAAACTAAAACTAGATCCATGTCTATCACCATGCACTAAAATAAAGTCAAAATGGATCAGAGATCTGAATATTAAAACAGAGACACTAAATTTTCTGGAAGACAAAGTAGGTAAAAATCTTGATGACATAGGAGTAGGCAGAGAGTTCATGAACAAAAATCAAATTGCATGGGAAATACTTCCCAGAATCAACAACTGGGATCTCTTCTGATTAAAAAGTTTTTGCATGTCAAAGGAAATCTCCAACACAGTGAAAAGAAAACCCACAAACTGGGAAAATATCTTAGCCAATTGTCCCTCAGACAAAGGACTTCTATCTAAAGAATTAAAAGAAGTCAGGCCCCTAAAATTCAAAGACCCAATCCAAAAATGGGCATCTGAAATGAATATACACTTCTCAGAGAAAGAAATACAAATGGCAAATAAATATATGAAAAAATGTTCAACATCAATGGTCATTCGGGAAATGCAAATTAAAACAACACTGAGATTCCATCTCACTCCAAAAAGAATGGACAAGATCAAAAAATCAACCAATAACAAATACTGGAAGGGCTGTGGGGAAAAAGGAACTCTTCTCCACTGTTGGTGAGAGTGTAAACTGGTGCAACCACTGTGGAAATCAGTGTAGAGATTCCTCAAGAAGCTAGGATTGGAGATCCCATTTGACCCAGCTATCCCGCTTCTGGGCATTTTCGCAGAAGAATTGAAAACATCATACTACAGTGATATTTGCGCACCCCATATTTATAGCAACTCAATTTGTAACAGCCAAATC
The DNA here is from genome assembly GCA_004363535.1 of Dasyprocta punctata. Classification (NCBI taxonomy): domain Eukaryota; kingdom Metazoa; phylum Chordata; class Mammalia; order Rodentia; family Dasyproctidae; genus Dasyprocta; species Dasyprocta punctata. The sequence goes on from RJWM01009225.1 coordinate 9,775, forward strand.
TTGGAAACAACCCAAGTGCCCATCAATCAACGAATGAATAAAAAAGACATGGTATTTTTATACAATGGAGTATTACTCAGCTATCAAGAAAGATTGCATTGAGACTTTATAAGTAAATGGACATGACTTAAGACCATACTCATAAGTGAGATAAATCAAACTCACACGTGTAAATACTGTATTGTCTCCCTAGTTTAAGAAACTAAACAGTATATGTGATCCAAAATCTACAATAAATACTGTGTAAGGGTAAGAAATTGCTCAAAGAGCAAAAGTAATTGGGAAAGGGAAAAGGAGGAAAGAAGGAAGGGAAAAGGAAAAAAGACATAGATCTCTATATGTGTATATGTAATATGGCTAAAATGACTATACTGCTGAATTGTATTAGTTACTGAGAAAGAACGGTTGATATACATATGATTAGATCAATTTTACATGTCTATATCTGTTAATGTAAATAACCATGTTGAAGGTAACAATATGCAAAATTGCAACTATTGTCAAGTTCCTATCATCTTGTTTTATAAACCTATAATGTTACTGTTTTGGATTTGCTTGTCTCTTTTGCTTTTTGTCTTTCTTTTCTGTGTCTTTTTTCTCTTAAATAAAATAAAATGAGTTGTGCTATACTCATGTGATATAGTACTACTCAGTAATTCAGCAAAGATACGTGTATGTAACATATATATAATATATATGGACATATATTTTATATATGTACATATATCTATCTATCTGTAACATATATATTCATATATATGATATATATTATGTACATGCACACACACATGCATATATATATATATATATATATATATATATATATTCTATCGATTTTGTCCCTCTTGAGCCTCTGGCTTCATAATTACTTACTACTTTTTAAAATGTTGGAGCATATCAAAGAGATGATTTTATTTTATCCAATTCTTTTTAAACTGCTATTTTCCTCAACTACATATAACACTTTACCAAAGATAGAAATTTTTATTAAACTCTGTGGTTTTTTTCTTTAGACTTCTGAGTTGCAGTTTCTCAAACTTTTATCCTACAAAAGCTCTTATCGCCAAGAAGTGTGTTCAAGATATACAGCATGAAATGAAATTAGCCAATTGTTCATCAGACAAAGGACTTCTATCTAAAGAATTAAAAGAAATCAGACCCCTAAAACTCAAGGGCCCAATCCAAAAATGGGCATCTGAGATGAATACACACTTCTCAGAGAAAGAAATACAAATGGCAAATAAATATATGAAAAAATGTTCAACATCAATGGTCATTCAGGAAATGCAAATTAAAACAACACTGAGATTTCCTCTCACTCCAGAAAGAATGGCCAAGATCAAAAAATGGCCAACACTCTTGGTTTTCCACCCATCCAATATATTTCTGTCCTGGTCAATGAAGTCCCCATTTTATTCTTGCAGTGCGTATTTGCCCCTCAGCAAATGAGATTGCAATTTAAGCCATAAAGAATAGGTCTGTTTCTTCTGGCAGGTGATAACTCAAATTCATCAACAGGATGCAAGAAGTCTAGGCAACTGGAATTATCTCCCTCTTTCACTAGTACTACTAAAAGACAGTCACTTGAGGTTGTGCCCATTATGGACCCACTAATTCCCTTCTTTTAAATTTGAACTTATTTTTCAGCTCACACATAAAACCCTAAAAGTTGTACATATTAATGGTGTAACATGATGTTCTGATACTGCATGCATCTTGATATGTTTAAATCAGTTTAAAGATAGCTATCTCATCGAATGCTATCATTTCTTCAGATAAAAACTTTCAAAATTCTTTCCTCTAAGTCTACAGTGCAATATTGTTACCTAGGGTTACCCTAATACTCAGTCCCACACCACAACTTTTCCTCCTATCTAACCTTAGCTTAGTACACCCTGGTGATCCTTTCAGGTCACTCCTTCCCCTCTACCCGCCATGGCCTTGGATCACTAACCAATCTGCTCTCAATTTCCACACCAATATGTGGACTCATAGGAGTCCATATATCGGTGAGATCATGCAGTACTGTCTGTGCCTACTTTCACTTCCTTCTCTCTCAAGATGCTGTTTTGTGGGGAGTGGGCACAAGAGTTGTTGCAGCTGGCTTGGGATAATGAGGGGAGGGATTACAAAGACACAACAGTGTGGAGAGGAGAAAAGTAGCCAAAGTGGAGATTCTCGTTGGCATTGTCAAGCTACTGTACCAACTCTTAAATCCTCTAACTCTAATTTCTTGACTTTTTTGAGATAGTGAATGCTTATTAATATCACTTGTAATCAGAAATTCTGTTGCTTGCAGTAAAATATGTCTCAGTGGATATGGCAGACTTTGAATTTGAATCTGAATCTTTCTAGGATATACAGACCGACTGCCTGGGCCAATCATCTGTGTCTGTGCACACATCCTGTGGCTCTGTTGTTGAGAAACTCGTCTACCTTTATTCCTTTTGCACTTTCTGAACTTTCTTTTCTCTTCTGTTCGTTCCATTTCTCAATCCAGCGGTTGTAACTGTCAACTTAGATCTTTGCTGGGTTGAGTACATCACATCTCTGCAAACCCTCAGTAATGTCTTCTTTCTCTGTCAGGGAGATTTGATTTTTTTTTCCCCAGTTAAGTATGCCATTCCCTGTCAAATGCCTGAAAAATATCCAATCTACTTGCCTCCGTGCCTTGTGCTAAGGACTAAGAAGCCTGAGCTTCTATAGCATTAAGGCCTAAGAGAGGACAGGATTCTGCATCCAGAAAGAGTCTGCATTTTTGTTTCTTCTGTCCCTTTGTGAGAAATGCTGAGGAGGGGAAAGAAAATGTTTACGATTGCATGAGAAAGTGAAATTCTGTGTGCATTCATTTTCTGTTGCTGCCCATGGTTTTTGAAGCTGCTTAGAAGATACAGGGGTGGAATACTGTCTAAAATCAAGTATGAGCTGGGTGAAACCATTTTCACCTTGGGGGATATGGCTGGGAAGCAAGAGTACAGCGAGAAGGAATGCAGCTGTATAGTGAATATGAATCTTTCACGTTCCTCACATTCTCTCAGTGAGTTTTGCACACTGATTTTTAAATAGGACCAGAAGGCTACTCAGCTGACCTCTCAAATAAACCTGGGGGAAAATTCAAGATGTGGTCAGTGAGTGCTGGCACCAGCCCAGACACATGAGGACAATTTATTCCAATATGTTTAGAGAACGTTTTTCAAATTATCTTGTTAAAAATCTGTCACTTTCCCTCCTGGACTGAAAGTTGATAAAGAGTTTAGCGAATATACGTTCTGGTAGGCAGACAGTCGCTTCTTCATTTGCTAGATTTGTCTTTCATCGTATCGAGTCTGGACAGAGAGCCCTTTTCATCATTTGTGTCTCTTTAGCTAGGGAAGCAATCTGAATGGATGTTCTATTTGACCACAAAGGCTGTGGCCTCACTCTGCCCATAGGAGGGGAGAATGCTGGCTGTTAGCATTTGGAGCTCTCTGGTGTACAATGCTGGGCTATGCGACTGCCTTAGGCAACTTTGTTAGGTATCTACTTAACATGCTGAAGCAGACTCCCGATCTGCCTCTGAATCTGCTCCTTTCTTAGTGCTCTGATTTCAGCTAGTGGCAACTTCCAGTTGCTCAGGTCAAAATCTTTGTTATAGTCCTTGATTCTAAAATTTCTACTTCGTAAGTCATCCCAGTCACAGCAAGTCCTGTTGTCTCTAGTTTCAAAGTTTATCTGGGGTATAGCTGCTCCTGCTCTAGTTTGGGCAAACATCTCTGCCTTGATTATTTTAAAAGCATCCTGAATCATGTTTCCAAATCCATTCTTGCCCTGCTTCAAACTCTTCTCAAAGCAGCAGATTGACCTTTAAAAGCACAAGTCAGCACATGTTTTTCCTTTGTGCAGTGCTCCAGCTATCCCCCTTAGCCCATCTGCTCCATTTCTCTCTCACTCAGTCTGCCTCAGCACTGCTACCTCCTGGCTGCTCCTAGAACATGCCGAAAGTGCCATCTTCCCAGGAGAATTGCATTTGTTTGTTCTCTTTGCCTGGAATGTTCTAGATATTGGTGCTCTGCTTCCCCGGGTCTTTTGTCTTATATCTTTCTCATGAATGTGTTTCTAACCCCTTTTCTAAACTTACTTTCCTCACTATTTTCCTGCTTTCCTACTTGGCTTTTCCTCAGAGCACTCACCATGATCTGATATACCACATTTTACTTAGTTGCTATTTGTTGCTGTGTTCTTTCACCAAGACATATAACTGATGAGAGTAGGATCATCCATCTGTTTTATCTGCTGAGCAATCCTTAGCATCTACTATAGTGTGTGGCACAGTAATAAGATATTCTCAAGCAGCGATCAAGAGTCAGTATCCAATGGTCCATGGTTCAGCCACCTATTTTTGTAGATAAAGATTTATTGAAACATAAGTAGAGCCATTCATTCTTTTACCAATTTCTTATGGCTGCTTTCAAGTGACAATGGCAAACACTGTATACTCTACAGGCATGAAGCATTTGGCATTTAGCCCTTTAATAAAATGCTTGTCTAGCCTTACTCTTAGGGACTTTACAGTGTAGTCAGGGAATGAAGACTAGACATTTTTGGAAAACAGGTCTTCACAAGTCATTTAAATATCTGCACATATTTTATTTAGTAGCACAGATTGCCTTTTTTGTTTCTGATATTTAGTTTCAAGGAAGTTTGTATAGCCAACAGCCTTCAAAAATACCCTCTCAAGGGAAGGACACATGTTTACGGACTAGTAAAAAGTTTTAAGTTTAATAAGGACAGTAGAAAATGGAATGATATCCCCGGTTCTTGCATAGGCACAATCAATATTATCAAAATGGCCACATTACCAATAATGATATACAGATTTAATGCAATTCTAATTAAATTACCAACAACACACTTTACAGAACTAGAAAAAACAATCCTAAACTATATATGGAGTCAGAAAAGAACCAGAATAGACAAATCAATCCTGGACAACGAGAACAAAAATAAAACAAAGTAGGAGGCATTACAATCCTGTTTTTCAAGTTGTACTGCAAAAATACGTTAAGAAAAACAGTATGGTACTGAGATAAAACATAGCCACATAGACCAAAGGAGTAGAATCAAAGACACAAAAACAGCCCCATGCGCCTTTAGCTGTCTGATCTTTCACAAAGGGGCAAAAACATACGCTGGACATAAAATAGCCTTTTAAACAAGTGGTTCTGGGAAAACTGGTTATCCATATGCAGAATGAATTTAGACATACCTCTCAACCTGTACTAACATCAAATCAAAGTGGATCAAAGACTCAGATATAAAAACAGAAACACCAAGTCTTCTGGAAGATAAAATAGAGAAAATTCTTGGAGACGTAAGCACAGTCATGGACTTTGTGAACAGAACCCCAATTACAGAAGAAATCCACAAAGTAGAATTATATCAAATTTTAAAAAGTTTTTATATAGCAAAAGGAAGAATCAATAGAGCAAAGAGACAATCTACAGAACCAAAAATAAGTAGAGCCCCCAACTAAAACCCATTTAAAAAATGGACAATTGATATAAATGGACAAATTTCCAAAGAAAAAGCACAAATGACAAATATATACATGAACAAAAAGTTCAACATTTTTGGCCCATTAAAGAAATGTAAATCAAAACAATGTTGAAATTCCTTGTAAAGATAATTATCCTCAAGAACTCAAAAAATAAGCTGCCAAGAATGGGAGGGAAAAGAAACCCTTCTACATTAGTGGTAGGAATGCGAAGTAGTACAACCACTATCGAAATTGGTATGGGGATTCTTCAAAAAATGAAAACTGAAATTTCATTTAGCAGAGCTACACCTTTCCTAGATATCTTCCTGAAAGAGTTAAAGGTATTGTATTATAGATACATGCATGCCTATTGTTATGGACTAAATGTCCCCTCAAAGCCTCAAGTGCTCATAGGTGAGGCTTTTCAGAGGTGGCTGGAACTAAGGTGTGTGAACATGGATTAAGGGTGTGGTAAGTGAGTTAGTTCACTGATTGGTTTAGCATAGTTCTGGGTGTGGATAATAGGAAGATCCACTCTGGGTATGGGTGGCCCCACCCAAAAGCCTTGTAGTTTGGATGGAGTAAAAGGGAGAGCAAGGCTCCATGCGGCTGCTTTGCTGCTTCCTGTTTGCTCTGCCATGGACTGTTTTTCCTTTGCAATGCCCTTCTGCCACACCTTCCTGCCTTGGTGCCTGTCAACTGTGAACTGAAACCACCTACAAAGTGTGATCCAAAAAATGTTTTCCTCCTTTAACTTGGGTATTGGGTATTTTGAGTGTTGGGTATTTTGTCCCAGGAATAAAAAGTAGATAGAATGCTGATGTTTGTAGCAGCACAACTCACAATAGATAATTTATGGAAAGAAACCAAAGGCTCATCAATATATATATATATATATATATATATATATATATATATAGAGAGAGAGAGAGAGAGAGAGAGTATTAAAGCTGCAAAGAAAGATAAATTGGAGTCATCCATTGGAAAAAGGATGGATCTTGAGACCATAATATTTAGTGAAATAAATCAGATACAAAACAGACACACAAGTTAAATATTGCATGGTTCCTCTTAAGAAAGCCAAAATGTAAATAATTTATAAAGTAGAATAAATGAGAGTTAGTAAAAAACAAGGAGGCAGACTTTTTTTGATATAGGGTAAGGGAACTGGAGGAGAGGGGAGGATGGAGAGGGAGATCATAAAGTTATCAAAATATGACACAAATATGTGCCAATTCCTCAAAATTAAAGTATTGTATATTACAAACATACACTAGTAAGACAAGAAACAAAAGTATTCACAACAAACCCCTCTCAAAAAAAAAAAAAAAAAAAAAAATTCCAGTATCCTACGCCCAGGTTTTTTTTTTCTCTCCTGCAATGTAGCTAACTATGCATGCAGGCATCACAAGGTCTTCTGCGTCATTCAGTAGCAACTGAGTCTTAGGAAAGCAGCACAGTAAAATGCTAAAGTTCTGGCTGCTGCTTTTGCTGTGATAAAATACTTTTCTCCTGACCTAGGAGTCTCGTTCCTTCTGTCAATGTCTATGAAAGTGTTACAGACTACCATGCTAATTTATAAACTAGGTAAAATCTTCAACCTGTCACAGTTACTGACAGTGTGGCAAAATATATTGAATAAGGTGTGGTGGAGCACACCTGTAATCCCAGGACTTGGGAGGCTGAAGCAGAAGGATTTCTGTGGGTTTGAGGCCAACCTGGGCTACATATTGAGTTCATTAGAGGCCTTAACTACATAGCAAGACTTTGTCACAAAAAACCTGTATCTATCTATCTATATACAGAGAGAGAAAGAGAGAGAGAGAGAATGCATAATTGCAAAATGGCAGAAGTTTGATCACCAGGCTTGAATGGTGGAAAAGAAAACTTGAGAAAGAAGTTTTGTAGTAGATAAAGAAGTGCAGAGGACATATTAGGTTAAAAGAAAATGGAAAAATTAATGAACATATTCCCAGATGTGAGAGGAAAGGAACCAAAGAACATATGCAAGAGAATAACCCTAGATAGGAGAGAAAGCCATCTAGTCTGCCCTCTGAGGGCAGTGGATGCATACCAGACATTGCAGAGAAAGTAAGACTGAGGTATATAGCAAGAGAAGGGAAGGTATTTCAGGCAAAGATGTGAGTGAATTGAGACAGAAAAACTTGTGAATTTTTAGAACATTTGTATGATATACTAAGAAGTGTGGAGTTTATACATGTTACAAAATTGTGGGAAAATATGAAACTAGAAGATAAAAGAAAATGGTTTTCTAGAAAGATTAGTCTGGCCAATATGCAGGATATTTTGAAATGGGCAGAGTCTGAAATGGCAAGTTTAATTGGGAATCATGCAAAAAGACTATTTTATTAAAAATCACAAATTATAATTATAAAGAAGTAGAAACAAACAAAAATCTCTGTATATCCACAACCTGCCTTAAGAAAAAAATAAAACAAATAAACAAACAAAAATCCCAGTATAAATACAGTTAAAATGTTCTCTTTACTGCTAATCTCTTCATCCTCTGGTGATAAAATCTATACTGATTTTGGTATTTGTGAATTTCAGGCTTTGTAAAAATAATTTTACCAAATTATTTTCTTAAACAACAATTTTATTTTTTGATGTTTTAAAATGTTTATCAAAAAGATATTACATTAGGGCTGGGAGTTTGGCTCAGTGACTTAAGCGCCTGCCTGACAGGTGCGAGGTTGTGAGTTCAATCCCCAGTGCCGAATAAAAAATAAAAAAAAGATATTACATTAATTGTATTCTGGTTATGTTGCTATTGTAGCTCACATTTTGTTGTGACACTCATGCATATCACTGTGTGTAGCTTTAGTTTAGTCCTTCTCACTATATACTGTTCCACTGGGTGCAATACTAGCATTTATTTATCACTTCCCTTATTGATGGTATATACATATTTTTGAGATTTTTGTTATTCCAATCAATGTTGAAATGAAGATTCTTGTAAGTTCCCTGTATATGTGCATATGAATTCTTAAGGCTACACACTTAAGAAGGAATTTCTGTGCTATGAGTTATACAAATAGGAATAATATTTTAGTAATGTAGGAGAGAAGCACCTGGATCAAAGTAGATACAGGTAATGGGAGGAAGTAAACCATTAACCTTGTTTTTTAGGGGAAATGGACAGTGTATTTATTTAAGGTGAGGTTATGTAAAAGTGGAACTTTCAGAAATGAAGACCCAAAGAAATAGGACATTTGGATTTTTAGGGAAGTTAAAAGGGTAAGAAGATCTAGTGGTACTAGCTTGTAGGAAATTAAAACGTCTAATTCTTTAAGTTCTTTTTAGTGTCTCTGATCCCTCAGAGATAAATTCATTCCTTTCTTCCAAGTGTAGCTTAGGCATCTTTCAATTAAGGGTCTTCAAGACAAAAGGGACAGAGAAACTCCCATAGTAACCTTCCTAAGTTTTATAGCCTGCTTTGGGAAAAAGGGCGGGAGAAAGTTTAGTGTAGCCTTCCCGTCTACTGTTTCCTCAATATCCAAGGTGCCATACTTTAGGGTTGTGTCCTATACCTCAGCATTAGTATTATTGACTCAGTTTGTTTTATGTACCAACTTTAGTGACCAAAATCACAAAATCTATTGCCAGAAGACATGTGTGGGCTCTAGGCAGAAAAATATAATAATTTCTAGAGGAATTTAAAAGTAATATCATCTTCCATATACATGGATTCAGCTTGATTGTTGAATGAGTTAGGAACATCGGTTCCATAGAAAGCCTTGAATTCAAAATTCAAATACTTATTCCAATATTATGCAGTCAAAAACATACACACTAGGATAGAAAATTGCAAAAGCTTGTTTTTTTTTAACAATGAAAAGAAATGATAAGGATGATATAGAAGAATGGACTTTGAGAGTCTCAATAGCATAGCTATCCTCATTTACTAGCTGGAAAGATGTTATCTGTATAAGATGATGTCAGAAACACTTATCAAGGTCTTTTTCCAAAGTTTGTCCACACACTGAATCCCCGCTAAGTCTTTCTACATTCAGCCTTTTGAGGTTAAAGCAATGCAAATATCTCAAAGAGGAAATCTGGTACATAATATTTATAAGTATCTGTTGGATAGATTATTAATGTTATATCTAAAACTTCTCAGAAACAAGGAGTAAGTGTGCTCATTGTGCAAATGACTCTGAAGATGAAGATTTCTGACTTTCCAAAATATAAACCAAGTCTATATCCAGTGTAGCGAAACCAAGATTTAAAACCAGGTTTGTCTGTCTATAAAGTATTTTCTAGCTTATTTCCAGTCAGTAACGTTTTATTATGAACTAATTCTGAAAATGATACAGACTTCCCTCGGAATGACTCAGCGTGATTAATAAATATCAAAACCTTCCCAAATCATTTGGTCCCCACTCTTCTTATCTTTGGAGCAGCCAAGATAAATTAAGTTGTGGGATTTCAATGATAAATGCTGCCAGGGAAAGGCAGCACCGAAGGAAGGCGTGCAGATATAACTGGGCTTTCGGATGTTAGGGTCTGTAGCAGTTCTGAGAGAAGCAGTGTCCAGGCGTCCTACAGGTGCTGGCCAGGTTACTGTGAGGAAACAGTGGGAACTTGAGAGATGCTGGAGCTACCGAAAGAAAAGTCAACCTGTGAGAGGTCAGGTAAGGTGGGAGGACCTTGTTAGCTGGTGTCATGGAAGGGACATGTGGTGAAAAAGCCAACAGGAGCGAGAAAGCACCATAGTCAATTGAGAGGAAATTAAAAAGTAAGGCTGAGCTTACAAGTGCTATATACAATGCTGTATCTCCAGGACAGAGGAAAATCTATTCATTTATTTTTTTTTCCATATAGGTTCAAAGAAATACCAGGTGGGTGAAGGAATTTGGGTACTTATGAAAGATTTTGATTTTTTAAAAAAATAGATGTAGGGTCTCAGAGAGAAAAAAATCAATGTTTTGGTTTGAAAGGAATCTTTTTTACTCTGTTTTCTGTTGCCATAACTCATAGGACAGACTGCCTCATCCCTGAATAATACAGGTTTATTCAGCCTGTGGTTCTGAAGGCTGGAAAGTTCACTGGGTGCTACATGCAGTGAGAGACTTCTTGTTGACAGTGACCCTGCCAGTTCCCAAGGTGGCGTAGGACATCATATGGTGACACAAAGCAAATCTGCCTGCTCAGGTGTCTTCCTCTTCTCATAAGACAACTGATGCCGTGATGAAGGTCACACTTTTATGACCACATCTTATCCTAATGACCTGCCACAAGTCCCACCTCCAAACACTCTCAACATATGGCTCTGGGGATTAAATTTCAACAGGACTTTTGGTGAGGACAGTCAAACCACTGCAGTAGTTAATGAAAACAGCCTGATAGTACACATAAAAGTCTGAGAAGATACAGTATCTTTGAGTAGGAGTCTATTGCTTGGAAAAAAATGTTACGGTATATTGAGTCTGGTTCCTGATTAAATGAATGCCAAGATAAAACGAAACATGAGACTATCTAGGACAAATAATCTCAGTATGGTCAACACAGAGATTCTAACTCAGTGTAATAAGCACAATTTATGAACCTGAGATGATTATACTGTCAGACACCTCTGGAGAGAAGAAGCTGTGTCTCTCATGCATATTGTCTTTAGAGGAATAATTTGCACACCATGATTTCAACATTTCTGTGACCCAAAATGGCAATAGAGCCATGTGGAAGGAGTCTCTGTTGGTTTTGCTATATAACAAATATATTTGATGGGTAAAATAATGAAGAAATTTGTATAAAGCTCAGATATTGCCCCAGAAAGTTTCCTGACCCTTCCAGTGAGCTTCAGATGAATCTAGTGTCAGGGAGGATACAGATTCCCGCAGAGAGGGAAGGGGAGATGCAAAAAGAGACCGAATCTTAGAAAGGAGGTCACAAGGTGTAATTTTCTCTGGGATTGGAGTTGGTGAGAAGTTCCATAGGGTCAGCACAGGTCAGTGAGCTATGACCATTTTTCTGGTCATGGCTATAAGATAACTTTTTAGACAGTACACTTCATTTAAGACCAATCAAAGCAAAGGCAGGACTATCACAATGAGGGGAGAGAAAGGCATAAAGAAGAGATGAATTTTAAAAGAACCTACAGGTATGGTACAGCCCAGGGTCAGACTATTTCCTCAAAGCAGACAAAGTAACTTATGTAAAATTTATGATGGATTTAGATCTAGGACAGTGCATGCTTTGAAACTACAATCTATTTAAATGATGATAAATATCACAGCTGTCCTCCTTTATGGAGTGATTTGCCCAGTAGAAGAGAAAGATTTCAAACTGCCGTTTCCAAAAAGGAGATGAAAATCACTTAAAATTGGTCATTGACACTGTTTCATAAGTCTCTTGAGCTTCAGAAAGTTATAACCCTTTAAAGATAACTTACAAATAAGTGAACACATTAGCATAAATTAATGGCTCATCTAGTCTGTGGTTTGGTTATGACCAAGGTAAGATATTCCCATGAAGTCAGTCATATTAGTTTAGAGAAAACTGTATTTTAAAAATAAATCATCCTTTAAGTACCCATTTGTTAATTTAGTAAAGTGATTTGCAACCTAGCAGTTGCAGCTTGTTTTGTTTCACATGGTACTGAAATCCACAGCTCACGTCTATGAATCATGTTGCTTCCATGGTCTTGATTCTCTGAAGATTCAATGTACACATCTCGTATCTGGTGTGCAGTTGAATATTTTCCTGATCTCCAAAATTCAATGATGTATTTTGGCCCACTTGAGCTTTCTCTCTGGGTGCCCTGCTGTGTCTAACAGAGTCCTCAGACAGTATTCAGCAGCCCTTTTGTTCCCAAATTGATGTGACCAGAAGTTTCAGCCCTTCAGATTGCATCCATTCCAAGTGATGAGAACAGACATGTTGCCTTAAAAATGCAAAACAAAACAAAACAAAATAAAAACACAGAGCACACTAGTATGTGTGGTAATACCATACAAACATTTGCATGAAACTACATATGTACTCATAAATGCACATAACATCTAGAAACATATCCAAAAATCTAACAAGAGCTGTTGCATTTAGGAAAACAATTGGTGACTAAGAGACAGGATTGCTGCAGTATTGGCCTGAAGTGTCCCCCAAAACCCCATGTGTTAAGGGTGTGGTCCCCAACCCACAGTGCTAATTGGAAAGTGGTGGACTCTTTGGAGGTAAGGCCCAGTGGGAGGTCTGAGGCCATTGGAGGCAGGTCCTTCACGGGGAAAGTGGGACCACAGTGCCTTTCTGTTGTTCTGTTTTGCTGCTGGCCGTAAAGATGAGCAGTTTTGGTCTAATTTATAATCCCATTATGATTTGCTGCATTGCCACCAGCTTAAAAGCGATGGGGTTAGTCTGTTACAGAATGGAACCTCTCAAACTATGTCCCAAAATCGCTTTGTAAATTGCTTATCTGGCACTTCTGTTACAGTAATACAAACACAAGGAGTATAATGTAGTGTTGGTGCATACTTTACAGTGGCCAAGAATTTAATTTTTCCTAAATTAGTAGGATTTGGAGCAATTCTAGAGAAAGAAAAAAGGGATATTTTTTGTAGCACCGGAAATCCAACTCACAACCTCGTGTCTGCCATGCAGGCACTTAAGCCACTGACCCTAGTTTTTAAAGACAGGGTTGCACTATGTAGCTCAGGTCAGGCTTGTGCTCACACTGTAGCCCAAGCTGGCCTCGAACTCACAACACTCCTACTACCTCAGTCTCCTGAGTGCTGGAATTAAAGACGTGCACCACCACACCAGGCGAAAAAAGGGATCTTAAAGATATTAGAAAAGAGTGCAGATGTGGGGGGAAAGAAAAAAAAAACATACAGCACAGTATTTTTCAGATCTATCTCAGTAATAAGCAGTAAAACCCAGCTTGAACTAGCCTGAGTAAAACAACTTGATCAGAAAGATACCAAACAGGATCCTCGTACGCCGAGAGGAGAAGTGCAGCAGGCCTGGTCCACTGTTGCTGCAGATGCTCCCCTGGACTCTGTCTTTCCCTCAGCTTTCACTGCAGGCTATGTTTGTTCTCTCAGACCTGCTTTGTGTACATGGTTGATGACAGAGTTTGTTTTGCAAATTTCCCTGCAGAGAGAGATGCCCTTGTTATCTGAGTGCTGGTTTGAAATACCCCAGGAAAGAACCATGATTGTTCTGTATTGGATCACATGTCTGTCCTAGATTTGATCAGTTATGGTGAGTATTACAGAGGTGCTTTCCTTAGAACCTTCCACTAGAACCTCAAATTAGATGCAGTGGGTAAATCTTCAAAAGAAGTATTTTTGTTTTTGCAAGGAGGGATCTAAGCCATAGACAGACGATATCAAAGGAAGAGAAGTAGCAGAGAGGTAAACATGTACAATTTCAGAAGCACTTCCCTTTCTTCCCATTGTTCCTTGGACTACCTCAAGTAGTTAAGAATCTAATAAAACACATCTGAGAATGGAAACGCATTACATTTGCTTCGTGTTTAAATAACTGATACGCCATCTCTTTCCTGAGACCAGAACGTCTTGCTTGAGGATGGGGAGATAGTAAAATAAGAAGGAGAGTAAACTTTGAGCCCTTGAAAGCAGTAGGAGGTAGGAATTCTATTCTGTTACTACCCACTTTTCAGATGTTTCCTTTTATTCCTTCAGTACCCAATCTCCCCCCTGACCCAGTGCTACAAAGGTATTAAAAATACCACAGGGTCATAGAGGGTGTGCGTTTCCATTAGTGTCATTGCACTATGTAGGTTTCTGGAATGTTCCTAAAGTTATCATGAGTGACTGGATCCTTGCAATATCTGTATCAATGATTAGGTGTGCATACTTGTTTCTTTTTGAAAGCTTTTATTGCATTCTTAGCATGTAGCATACATACAGGTATGGGGGTTAATCTTAAAGCAGTGAAATAATAACGTGACATAAAGATCATTTTCCATACTTCAGTAAATGCCAAATGTAGACTCCTACCAGAGGTGTTCTGTTTTTTCTTATTTTTAAATTTATTTTTATTGGAGCATGTAAGTAACATAGAACAGTGTGGGTTCTTCTGGGAAATCAGTTCATGAATTAACACATTTGGTCACTTTCAATCCCCCTGCTTCTCCCTTTCCTCCTATTTTTTCTGGTATTTTCTCCCATCTCCAAAATTCTGTCCCTTCGAGTTTCCTGTCTTTTTATCCTTCCCTCCCTCTTTCCTTCATCTTTCCTTTCTTCCTTCCTCTTTTAGGTTTCTCATATAAGAGAAACCATATGATATTTAACTTCTGAATCTTTTGTTTTTTTTCAGTTAACAACATGTTCTCCTGTTCCATTCATTTACTTGCAATGACAGGGTTGCATTCCTGTTTATGACTGAACAGTATCCTGTTACAAACATGGGTCTGCATGTATCACTGTAGCATGATGTCCTTAATTACTTGGAAATATACATAGGAGATATACAGTGAGATCAAATGATTTTTCTATTTTATAAATAAAGAATATTGGAATACAGCCATTTGTTCAGATATTTTCTAGCACTGCTTTCATGCTACTAAAAAGGTAGAAGAAGGGGCGCTACTTGTCTGCCACACCATAAAGGGCAAAGCCAATAAATAATCCTATACCAAAGTATGGGTCAACAAGAGAAAAGCATAATAAATCCATTCCATCACAATTTTACATGTCACGAAAACTTCATATTGAAGATCTCAAAGCTCCAGCATGAGCCACACATTTCTGTGTTTAGTTTTAATGAAGTGTGGGCAATGATGTAAAAATATGGTTGGACAAAAATGGTCTGACCCACTTGCAATATACTGAAGAAGGGAAATTCAGCAAGGCCTGTCTGTGAAGATTCTTACAGGACTCTGTGTAGCTTTTCTTCCTCCTGGGTAGTAGGGACAGGGCCATTATTATGGCCTGAAATCAAACAAGAATTTCTTTATGGCCAACGTTCACATAGAAATGTGGGAACAAGTTAGAGTAATATTTTCAGATTTTACGTTTGGCTTTGGGAAAAGGGGCTCTGGTTTCTATGGCCCACCATTCAGAAGAGATAACAGACTGGAAAATGAGAGGTTA
The DNA here is from genome assembly GCA_004363535.1 of Dasyprocta punctata. Classification (NCBI taxonomy): domain Eukaryota; kingdom Metazoa; phylum Chordata; class Mammalia; order Rodentia; family Dasyproctidae; genus Dasyprocta; species Dasyprocta punctata. The sequence continues at coordinate 25,366 of RJWM01009225.1, forward strand.
GAGAAGAATTTTTTGGGGGTATTATTTTCTTTTCCTTTTTTTTTTTCTTTTTGAGACAGGGTCTCGCTATGCAGTTCAAGCTGGCCTTGAGCTCACTTTGTAGCCCAGACTGGTCTCGAACTCACAATGATCCCCTTGCCTCAGACTCCTGAGTGCTGAGATTACAGGTGTGCACCATCACGCCCGGCTTGGGGTATTACTTTCTGATCCCAATGCTACAATGGCAGAAGTAGATAACTATGAGAGAGACCATGCTGTAAAAATTGCTTAAAATACAGAAAGTTTGCTTCTAGACCAAAACCTACACAAAATAGAAATTGATCTGGTAAATACAGACCTCTCCATTATTAGTTATGTTTATTACAAATACAATTCTGTGCAAGTAAACCAAGTAGGGTGATGGCTCAATTGTGATCACAAAAATTAAACCTAGAAAGGGTACTACTTATAGATTATGAAACCTAATTCTTGTGTTTATAAATAGGGAAATTGAGGCCCGGAGAAACTAAACAAATTGTTCAGTCATATATATATATATATATATATATATATATATATATATAAAATTCAACCTAAAGCTTGACCATTATCCTTCTGTTACACTATTTGAAAGAACTATACAGTATCTCTCCCTTCATTTTAAAAGCTTCATTTTAAAAACTTCACTCTCTTAATTTTCAATTTTTTAACTTGCATAAATCCTTCAGTCAGTAGCATTGGTGTGTTCACCTTAATGTTAAGCACCTCATTATTGTGACTGCACCACAGTATCCATAATACCCTCTTATTAATTATTCTCACTTCCTCACTCTTCCTGCGCTTTTTCTTTATAATGCCATATGTCATTTCCTTATGTGATGAATTCTTTATGAATAGCAGCTTCAGATTGGCTGCTGGGTATTCCCTGGATCTTTTCATTATTGAGCCTTCCCCTACCAGATGTTCTCCTGTTCCTTTTTTTTTTTTTTTTTTTTTAAACTTCAGAAAGTCACCTTGGTTAATGCTGATACAGGAAACGCTGGGATTTTGAGGTATAGAGTTCAGAATATGGTGATTATGAAACACTGCTCGGTGATTATGTCCTTTCTGCATCATCAGCCTTGATGTCTCCTCCCTCGTCTCATCCTGCAAACACTCAGCCCAAATATATAAGCTACACTTTCCCCAGGCATCTTGCATACTGGACAGAAGAGACTCCCTATAAATTGGAAATGGAAGGACTACCCCTGTGGGTTATTTCATCAGAGCTCTGCATCCTAGCTCAGGGAAGTTTCCAAAAGTATGAGCAAGGTACATGTTTAGCGAACCAAAGCTTTTAGGAACCTATGCTCTCTTACAACATAAAATAATGCCAAAAATAACAATAGATAAGCACTCAGGAGGCCAAGGTCTTATGTCCTAGGTTTGTACATAATCGATTTCATGTGTGACCCTACAGGAGCTAGCATTCTGTGGATTTCAGTTTCCTCATCTGTAAAAAGAAGGCTAAGCAAAAATAAATCCAATGTGCTTTCTAGTTAGTGATCATATTTTCTGAGCCACTTAATAGGACATATGCGCTAATGAGTGCAATTACACTTAAGGGGACAATGAAAGAGGAAATATAAAATATGTATTATCTTGGAAAATCTGGAACATATAGATTTCCATATTTCCAGTTATAAAATTATTTAAATTTAAGGACTTCTTTGCTTTTGTCTATTTAAGAACTTTCTAAAGCTTATGAGTCATTAATAATTCTGTTCACAAATGCTACTAATATTTATGCTTCATAGTTTCTCAGCCTTTACATTTTCACTACACTTTTCATTCCAAAGCAAATTCCTTTATGCTCTATTCACTCATTCAAAAATATTTGAAGTTCCTCTATTGCCCTGCATGGGGTGTCCAGACAGTAGGAAGCAGAGGACTCAGATGTGATTCATACTCTGCTTTTTAAGTAAGGCTAAGTCCACCTAAAGGAAGGGCATAAGGACAATTTTGGTGGTAGTAGTTTTCCTGTGTTAGGTACTGGATAAAGGGGGCTGCAATATAAATGATCCTTGTCTTCTTACAAATGGTAGTTCAGTAGAAATGTTAGATATTACATAAATAATTATAGAAAATGAACAATGAAAGAGCAAGTTGTTCTATCGGCTAAAGAGTGAAGGCGGGAAATAGCACCTTCTTGGCACATCTCTTTTCTCTGAGGTGGGGTGCTGCAATGGTGGAGTCAGAGCCAGGGATGCTTAAGATCAGGTGTTCTAGATGATGGAATTTTAGTACCAGGTATAAAAACAATTAATCAGTAGTAAAGAGTCCTATTCCTCTCCCATAAGGTCATGGGACTAAGTCAGCATCCACAGCATTCCTGTTTAAGAAAAGAGATATTTGATCCCAAGTTGTATCCTTCAATTTCTGCATGATTCTTAACATGCCATCTAAAGGAGTGGAGTCTCCCAAACAGTTGCCATGTGCAAGGGGAAGGAATGAGTTCCAGGCAGTCTTGTTCAAGGGCTTCACTTTGGGTTTGAGATCGAAGCTAAGTTTTAAGCCTTTCTTTTTCTTGACCTTAGCTTACATGGAAAGTCTTCCCTAACAAAGGCGCAAGGTAATCAGTGGCTAATTCAGTGCAGAACTCAAAGAACCTATCATCTCTTTCTATTACTAATAGTTAAAATTAAGCTGGGTTTTAAAGAATGAATAGGAATTTGCCTGACAAGTTTAAAAAAGGGCCATATATACAAAGGGAGTGCTGCATGTAATGACTTGAGTTAGGGAGTCATATTACATATTTATGGAACTGGAGCCAAGATTGGGCTGGACAGTTAGGTAGTGAATATTAAGTGCTGTGATGATCAATTTGAAAGTATAGATTTTATTTGATGGTGGGCAATGGACAGATCTAATGGTAGCAAGTGACAGATGCCATAATCACGGCTCTTTTATTATGGGAAGAGTAGATAGCAATAAAGAACACACTGAAAATCGGTTAGAAATAGATCTTAAGCAGTTTTGCAGAGTGAAAGTAGAAAGAGACTTTTTCAGAGATAGACTCCTGAGAAGAGCGGGTATCATGGACCTTAGAATGCTACATGCGGATACCAAGACAGTGCGGGAGGAGAGGTAAATTTGGTTGGTGAAAGTGATAGTGAAGGATTATAGATAATAATTAGTATGTACAAGGATTTAGAAATGTTTCTGCAGGAGGTTGATTTGATTATCTGAGGTGAAGTAGAGTAAGGTTTGAGTGACAAGTATATTTGATGTGTAAGCAAAGTAACATTCTGTCCTGTCACTCAGCCCGGTTATTCCTATCCATGCTGGTAATTCAAACTGTGCTAGTGTGGGGTTGCAGTTTGGAATTACGGCTGGGTGGATGAGGTCAGGAACTCACACTGTAGAGAATGAGTTATAATCAGTCCAGTGGAGCTCTGTTCCAAGAAACAATTTGCTGGAATGTGCAAATTGTTTATGCATTTAGAAATGTAGCCATAAAACTTGACTCAGATCAAGAAAAATACATTGGACTAGCAGATTTTTTAAAAAACATAAGATAATAATAAATGTATTATCGTACATGAAATTTATGCATTTTAATTCTATTTACTCCTCACCACAAGTGAAGTAAATATTATTGTTCCTCATTTTATAGAGAAAGAAACTGAGATTCAGAGATATTAAGTAACTGGCCCAAGAATTATCACTACCAAGTGGCAGAGCAATCACAAAACTAGATGTTACTGGTTCTTTGTTCTTTTCGCATAACATGTGCTCTCTTTAGTCTACCAAAAAGTGAAGACAATTAACAGCATCATTTGCATTACATAATACATTTGCTAAATCCAAATTTATTCTTACCTGCTTGCTAATGAATTGCTGGATGCTATAAATGCCTTTTTGGCTTAGGTTCTTTCCTCGCTATTTACTTTTGTCTTTCATGACCTCTGGGACAAAAATGTTCTGGTAGAATTTATCTACCCAGGGTATGTATCTGTCAACTTTTTGTTTTTTTTCTGAATTCAAGCTTATAACTCTCACTTTTCTGAACACTGAAATTTTATCAACAATATTCTACTTTCTAGAGTCATGCTTCATCTCATTGGTGTGTAATAGATGCTCAATGGATATCTGCTAAATAAAGGGAAAAATATAAATTTTTTAGGTTTACACACTTCTTCTCCCACAATGTGTTTGTTTCCTGTCACCTTTTCTTTGTTCTCCCTATTGCTTCTATATTCACCAGTCTCAAACTCAATGCAAACAAAATTGAACCTCTTAACTTCTTTCCTGAAAAGTGCTCCTTCTCTCTTTCCTTCTTGGTTATTCAAACAATGTTTCATTTTTAATACATTCTTCCATTCTTTCCAAAGAGATTTTACTTTAGACACGTGGTCTGAATCAAATCCCTTTTATCTACTATCATGCTAGTTAAAAAAAAATTCTTGTCATCGCTTGCTGAGTTATTACAATAGACTTCTAGTTGATCTTTTTGATATAACATGTTCCCTTCTCAAAAGATCCAGCCCAGTTTCTTTCTTCGCTGTTCAAAAATCTTGAATATTCAACTCTAGCACTCTGCGTTCAAGGCTCTTTGTAATATGGCACTCCATAACCTGTGTCGTCTCACTTTGAGCTGCCTTCTCTCTCCTCCTGTCAAACAGTCACACTAGTGGCTCCCTGCCTTCATGTCCCAGTTGCTTTCCTGCCCTGGGCCTTTCCTTGTGAACGGCTTCCTTGCTCACACAGGATGTCATGCATGGCTACTTCCCTTGCAGTCTTGGACTCAGAATCCTCAACTAGGAGTTCCAGAGTCTCTCCTAAGAAACCCAAATAGGCATGAACGTATGCCCTATTTTCCGTTTGCACCTTGGAGGATTTTGTGCCCTTTACCAGAGGTCATGTCCAATAGTCCATCAAAACCATCATTAAAGGACTTCCCTGCCATGACGCTGTCCCAGTCATTTTGTTTGGATAAATCATTTTCCCCATCTGAACTTCTCACTGGCTTTTATCTTATCAGTTCATTTATTTGTCTTTGTTTGTTTTATAAAATAATTATTTACATATGAATTGATCCGCCACTCTGGTCTAAATGCCCAAAAGGCAAAGACTGTAATACATTTACTTCAGAGTTTCTCCTAGCTCTAATCACAGTACAGGGTTAAATGTTTGTCAAGTGAATTGCCTTCTCACACATTGGTTAAGGTCATAGACAAACATGCTGTTTTCTATACTATATTTCACTCTCCTCGAGGGCAGGAATCAAGCCTTGCTCCTCTCTGAATCACCCGTCATCCTGCAAGCTTAATAAATTGTTACTGGTAGTTGTGTGAAGAGCTTTCTTCATTCTCTGTCAACAATCATCTTGTGTCTACTTAATATCCTTCAGCTGGAAGACTTTTTTAGAATATTCTCTTTCTCAAGCTTATTATTTTGGATTGACCGTCTTTCCAAATGAAAGCAAGCTATCAAGGGCTTACTGAATTTCAAGACTATGAAAGAAGAATGTCAGCAGAGAGGTAGACAGAAGCAGGGAAGAGTGTGGAGAGAATGGGAAAGAGCCAGCTGTTGTAGGGGGCAGGGATACAACAAGCAAAGAGAGTCAGATAAAAGGAAAGGACAAGACAAAGGGCAGACCATGAAAGGAGAGACTAGACAAGGAGCCAGAACCTTAGGAAAACTCAGGTAATATGGAAGGAGATGGGTGGAAAGGAAGAAAAGGAAGCTGGAATATTCGAACAGATGCCAAATTAAATTGCTGAAAAGAAGACTATTAGTGAGTGCAGAAAACAAAATTCCTGTATAGTTTTCTTGTTCCTTTTAAATAAGAGAAGGACAAATGGGACTAAAACAAGTTTCATTATTTTAATCCACAATAAAATATAAATTGGAGAAATAAGAGATTTAAAAGAAAAGACTGAAAAGCCAAAGGTCATAAAGAGAGTGGAAAAAAAGTGTAAATGGTGGGGAGGGTATAGGGAGCAATGAATGTACTGCACTGAGATGTAGTAGGAGAGCAAGGGGCAGGAACTTCAGCAGGATGCAACACATTAGCATGTTTGTTTGAGAGCAGGGGCTGCTGTGTAATGATGAGAGCTCACATCTGCCTTTGATCAGCCACATGGTAGCAGAGGATCAGACCAGAAAGCAAATGAGACAATAAAGGGCTTGGAACCACAGTATGTTTAATATCCAGGAGGGAGAGAAGGAGGAAGGTAATAAGGAAAAGAGAGTGGCTGCCACATCTGGCACAAAAGCCTGCCTGGGTTTTAGAGCCAAGAAAGGCAGGGACTGGCAGTGGTCCCGATGCCCTCTGTGGCCTTCTGAAGTACAGAAACCCAGGCCAGTCGGAGGAGAGAGTGCTTCAGGGAGACTCCTGGTCTTGTGTTTCCTAAAAACAGACCTCACAGAGCTGACACAGCCCAGGAGCTGATGGGGGAGAGTTTGCTTAGCTCCAGGGGGCTTTCTGAATTGGCATTTCTTTACCTTGAAATACGTCAGAATAAAAGATGAAATCGCTATTTCAAAGGATTTTTTTCTTTCCACCCCACCCTGCACTTCTTAGGGCATTGCTTTTACTCCTGAATTTCCAGAAAGACTGCTTAATATGTACAGGGACCATGTTGTACTCATGAGATTCTTTGCAGATTTCTAGATTGTTTAGAACAAGAACTCTAATCCTGAAGCAACTATTTGAAAGATATCTTAACTATATGTAGGGCAGCAAAGAGTAGAAAGAAGAGCTGCAAACTTTGGAATGTGTACATTATAAACACAGCTAACACATTTTGAGACCTTAGTATGGGTCATTGTCTTAGTTACTTTCTTGTTGCTAGGACAAATTATCTGACATTCACAAGTTAAAGGAAGAGAGGTTTGCTTTTTCTCACATCTATAGAGGTTTCATTCCATAGTCGGCGGGATCCAAGGCAGAGCAACAGGAAGAGGGGCACTGAAGAGAAGAAAAAGCTCTTAGCATAGTGGACAGAAACAGCGAGGCAGTAGCACAGAGACTCCCTTTCTCTTTTATTCCATTCAGGCTATAAACCTACTGTATAGTGCCAACCGCATCCAGGGGGAGCCTCTCCATTAACCACACTGAGAATTAAGCTAAACCAATCAATGGATTAATTTAGTTATCACACAGCCTTAATTCATATTCACGTACTCTAGACCCAGCCACCTCAGAAAAGCCCCACGTATGAGCGTGTGAGGCATTGGGAGGACATCTAGATACAAGCCGTGAGAGTCGTGCATTGGCTTATGTTATTTAAATTACGAGGGACCTGAGGTTCAAAGGTGAATAACATGTTTCTGGGTATACACTTAAGAAGCTGAAAAAGAGGATGAAGTCTGGGTGTTGCCCTACTGTGTTCTCACTGTGGGTGATTGAGTAGGTGGATTATTTTTTCAAATGCTAGATGTTTCTGTAGTAGATGACAATGTAAGGACAATAAATCCGAGAGGACTTGTAGCTCAAATCAATCCTCCTTCCACTGTAATGGCCCAGGTCTGTTTAACTGTGTGCACAGTGTGGAAGTGAGGGTCACTAACCCATCTGATTTTGAAGTTGGTTGAGCAAAGAAAGTCAGAAGAGGTCAGCATACAGAGAACCAATTCTTGGGAAATGGAAGAATCCCTGACAGAAGACACATGGTCCCTATCCTCAACTATTCCGTAATTTAATGAAATAGATACTTATTTGGGTTTGCTTTATTTTTATTGGTATATTTCACAATACATACCAATTGCATTTATCTTGGGGAATTGTTCATATACATATTGCATCTTGATCGTTTTTACTTCTCCTCTTCTTACCTTCTCTCCTCCTTCCTGTCACTAGTTCTCCTGTTATCTCTACATTTCTACTTCCCCACCATTTTCTTTTTTTATTTTGTTCTTCAAACTATTTATATTTTTGGGTCAGTCCTATTGAGAAGGAAGTTAAAAGTTTAAATAAAACCTGCCAAGGATGCCCACCAAGACCAGTTGGACATGTCTGTGTCCAGACAAACTTGATAACAGAACATTCTTTTCTTTGTGTAAACTTGTCTCCAGATGGCCTTAAAATGGAACTTAAAATGTTCCTTTGTGTAATCCCTGTCTTTACTGCCTTTGCATAATGAATAGTCTTGCAATGTAACTTAAAATATAGCATGATATTTCTTCCTTTGTAGCAACCCAAGGTGTCACCCAACCCTCCAATCATACTACACCAAATTAATCTTTGTACCTCCCTACTTGCTCTCCCCATAAAGGCCCTGGAACCCCACTGGGCAGGCTCTGACTCTTTGGGAGAGATCACAGATGTAATAAACTGCCTCCTAAACCTCCTTGGGGCCATTTATTCCAATGTTCGGTCCATTATCCATAACATTTCCTGGTTCCCTGACCGGGAAGTTCATATTGACCATTTAGGTCACTGGTTGATGTCTGTTGGCCAATGCAGGGACCTCTTCAGGTTCCTCAATGGAAAGACATTGCCCTCCAGATCCTTTTGGGGTCCTCTCAGAAGGCTTGGGCTGCAGGCTCTGGCTCGGCACTAACGGCTTCATTGGACCTGCAAGAAGGGGAAAGGACACTGTCAGGTTGTGTCATCAGATAAAATAAGGCCCCAGTGAGTGCCCCAGTCAGTCTATCAGTCTATCAGTCAGTCCTGTTCAGAATGCAGTGGAAAGAGTGTTTGATCACCTCTAGTTAGTTGAGGCCACCCATGAAGGAAAAAGGGGTTAGAGTGTTTAACCTCCAAGTGCCTGCCATGTGATTCTGTGTTTGTAATGCACTGCAAAATGAGTTTGCCCTTCCTTCTGTGCTCCAAGGTCAAGGGTATGGAACATACACCATAGACTGGGTATAAGCTAGAGCAAGCCTGCAGTTCTTGATCATATGCTAAAAAACTTCAAAAGAGGATACCCTGATGACTACAGAGTAAAAATAAAACCTCAGAGGCTTGGAGCCTTCTGTGAGACTGGTCGAACCTATGCCCAGATTGGCCGCTCAAAGGAAGTCTGATGTCGAAACCATATGGCAAGTCTGAAATGGCATAACAGACCCCAAGACCGGCAGACACCCACTTGCTGGGATGCTTGCTGGGATGCTGTGTGTGCTTGGCAGGGACAGGAGCGGCAGAGGCAGATCCTGCTTCCCACTGCAGCCTGGCCTGCAGGCACAGCACCTTGCCAGATGAGGGGAAAGGCTGGTGCCTACTGGGCTCCCCAGGTGTGTCCAAGACACCACTGCAGCTGGTGCAGTCCATGGGAAGGGCCCAGCTCGTGTCCAGAGTCACTGCCCCTGCTGGTCTCCCTGGGTGTCCAGGACCCCCAGGAACCCATGGACTGCAGACCCTCCTCCTCCTAGATTCCATAGTACTGATTATGTCACCACTGTCAAGCCAAGTGCATCCCAGAACTCACATCCAATTTCACCTGCTCCAGATGCCCTCTCTCATGGTCCAGAGGTCTGCGTGTACCATGCAGTCCTCCTTGCAGGACTCAAGAGAAAAGACAAAAAACCGATAAACACATCCAAAGTAACAAAAGCCATTCAAAAACCCAATGAAAGTCCAATCAAATTTTATGAGAGATTCTGTGAAGCCTATCAGGTCTATCTACCCCTTAACCCAGAGGTAGCTGGAAATCAACGTATGGTCAATGCGAGCTTTGTTGCACAATCAGCCTTCAGCATTAGGAGAAAAATCCAAAAGGTTGATTGCTTTGCTGGCATAAACACCACTCAGTTACTTCAGATTGAGCATAAGGTTTTAGTAAACAAAAAAAGAGGAAAAAAAGCATGATGGTCTGAGGCAAATCACAGAGCCCAACAGTTGGCTGTAATGTTAGGGAAACCTGTTTCTGAAGTATTCCACTGAGGCCAATTCCACAGTGGCAAGCAATAAAAGGGGATCCCACAAGCCTCACAACCTAAAAGTGGCTGCAGACCTTATACCCTGGCAGCTGACCAATGTGCTCCCTCCAGACAATTTAGACACTAAAAGGATAAATGCCTCCTTCACTTGTGGTGTACAACAAACAAACAAAACAAAACAAAACAAAATAAAAACAAAATAAAACAAAAACCCAAAAAACAAAACAAAACAAAACCCTGATTGTCTGGGGCCACCCCAGCCTCAGTATTGTCTCCCTCTCTTTGATGACAAATAGGAAATCCTGGGCTTCACTAGACTGGGCCCATGATTATTGCCAGAATCAGTGACGTTTTTTGGTGGACCGTAGGGCTAAGCATTCAGTTGTGACTCAGCCTGTTGCTCCCTCAACCTCCTAGTAAATCCAAATTATCAGCACCACCAGAGCCCACACTGAAAAAGAATTCTGTCGAAGCAGGTCCTGTGAGATTGGGGACATTTTATCAAACATAAATAATTTTACATGCCTGAGTGTCCTATCCCTCTTCTGGGACATGACCTCTTCTCTAACTTGGGGATGACCGTCTCTTTCATTCCAAACCAGCCAGCTTGTCTCATGTGCTGGTTCACTGTTCCAGACTTGATACTGACTGACTGTACCCTGAGAAGAAGAATGGTGTCTCCATCAGCCTGAGATGCCTCATAATCATGACCATAGCGTTTTAAGAGACTTATTCCCACAAGTATGAGCAGAGGACTCACCTCTGGGGCTTGCGATCAATCATGCCCCTTTGATGACCAAACCCTATCCCACTGCAATTCTTCTTGCTTTTATGCAGCACCCAGTGTCATGAGAGGGTCAACTTGACATGTCGCCCCCATCTCTAACCTAAGACAATTTGGAATCCTTATAGACTGCCAGTCACCTTGGCACACTGCCCTTCTACTGGTGAAAAAACCAAACGAGGACTACTGGACAGTATATGATCTCCATGCCATCAACTCAGCCACCACAACTCTGCACTCAACTGTCCCCAGTCCTTACACTGTCCTGGGCCAGCTTCTCCCTGATGTTGGCTGGTTCATCTGTCTGGATTTAAAGGATGCTTTCTTCTATTTATGAACTGCACTCACCAGCCAGTCTCTCTGCCTTTAAATGGAAAAATACAGAGACGGAACAAAAAGGCCAACTTAAGTGGACTCAGTGGCCAAGACTCTCCCCACCTCCCCACCTGAGGGGCCTGGCAGCAATGGTCCATCTAATCAAGGAGGCTGACAAACTTGGACAAAATCTGACCACACAGGTGTCACAGGCTGTTCTAGAACTACTCAGCAGGTGGGGACATCATTGGCTCTCAAACAGCCATTTTACTCAGTACCAAGGACTGCTTTATAAAAAATCCCCATCTTACTTTCCAAAACACTAAACCTCTAAATCCAGTCACCTTCCTGCCCACTGATCTTGCCCCCTTCCCCCAGACCTTGACTGTCTTACTTTGACTGATGAGCTTTTTGTTAGCCAGCCAGATCTGCAAATGAAACCTTCATCTGATGTTGAGTACACCCTGTTTATGGAGGAATGTGGCTCAATCAAGATTGGAAAACACCGGGCCAAATATGCTGTTGTTATCGTGGAGAAGGTGCTGCTAGCTGGTCCTCTTCCCGAAAACTGGTCTGCTCAGTGGGCAGAACTGTGGGCCCTAATACGAGCTCTCATCTGGGCAAGAGAGAAAAAGGTAAACATATATATTGGCTCAAAGTATGCTTTTGCCAGTGTTCATGTCCACTAAATGCTGCACAAGAAACGTAAACTTCTCACAGCAAAAGGAAAACAAATTAAAAACAAAGATGAGATTTCTCAACTCCTGAATACAATTTAAAAATCTAAAAAGGTTGCCATTATTCATTGTAAAGAACACTGAAAAATGAAAAAACACTGTCAGTCTTGGCAATCACAAAGTGGATGAGGCTGCCAAACTGGCAGCTAAAGGCTTCCCCTGGGGGGCAAATGATTTAGCACAAAATCTAAAAACCCAAAATCAAATACCCCTCAAAACTAGTCTTAGTCTCTGCAGTGGGCCCTTCCACTACTCCAAGGAAAATATTAAATGGGCAAAACAGAAAGGGTGGCCTTCATGGGCCCAAATAGCATTTGGACTTTACCAGATGATCAGATGATATTTCCACAGAATTTGGCTTATGACTGGGTAAAACCATTGTGACCTCACATATGGAGAAAGAACTAATATAATTCAGCTTCTAAGCAGCTAATATTTTACTCCAAATTTAGCCTCGATTTGTTAAAGATGTCAAATCAGACTAAAGCCTCATCTGGACCTAAATCCTCACCCAGTATACATCATACTGAACTTTCACCTTTTGAAGGCCTACAAATAGATTTTACAGAAGTCAAATCATATATTGGCTGCTAAAATCTCCTGATACCTCTGGGTGGCCAGAAGCATTTCTCACTAGAACAACAACAATAATAACAACAAACTCACTAAAGTTTGTAGAGTATTTCTAAAAAAATTTATCCCCAGATATAGGCTACCCCTAACCATAGACAGCAGTAATGGGAATTTATATTTGCATTTGTGGCAAAGATAACCCAAAATCTGACTAAAAAATTAAAAACCAGATGGAATTTGCATACAGCATTCAGGCCACAGAACTCTAAAAAAAGTTTAAAAAATTAATAGTACTTTAAAGTCAGTATCGACCAAATATCACCAAGAAACTAAGACACCATGGGTAGATTTACTTCCCATTTTCCTCCTCAAGATCAGAAGCTCACCAGGGCCTACAGGACACACACCCTTTGAAGTTTTGCATGGGAGACCTTCACCCATAATTAGGGATCTCCAGAGACCTACATCAGCTAGGAAACATATCTCTGCAAAAGCAACTTACACAGTTAAAAAAGACCTTTTCTCAGATACACAAAACTATAGCTGAGAGACCTGCCATATCCACAGACACACCTGCCCAGACATGTATCCCTGGGGATAGGGTTTGGATTGAGGATTGGAAAAAAGTGTTCATACAGCCTGTCTGGAGGGACTCATACTTACTTATTTTGACCACTCCCACAGCTATAAAGGTTTCTGAGATTCAGTGGTGGATCCAACACTCTCAGATCAAGAAAGCTCACCCAGACAACTGCTAAAAAGCCTAACCACGTGATTCAATTCCCTTAAAGACAACTCTGAGGAGACAACACACTCAAAGCCTGCTCTCATCACCCCAGAAGCTGACGCGTCTACACAGCACTAAAGCCAGATTGACACCATACACAAGAGCATCTGCCCTGATTGATTCATGTTCTGCTTCCCAGTTTGGTTTTTAGTTCCCTTCCTTTTGCTAATCTCAGTGTTTTCCCTAGGGTTCTGGGCTGTGTCCCCAGAGGATTGGAAAGTTCCCCATAAGGTCACATTCATTCTCTTCTACATTGGTGTAACTGTTGGGCTGAATACTCTAAACTGCCTTTTCTAATCAAGAGCCAAAGTGATTGACATAACTAATAGGTGGCTAATCCTACTCAGCTTGCTTGACCCACATGCTTGCCAAGCAGACTCAGGTCACTGGGAGTACCAAATCCAACTTTATGGCACTGATTTAATAGGGGTTCTCAACCGGACCAGATGGGACCCCTCTCAGCCTAAAGTGCGTCTTTATTTTGATGTGTGCCAAATTTAAGCCAACAACCCAAGTTAGAATGCCCATACCTATTTTACAGGATTTGAAGGTTTAAAACAGGAATGAGAGTATTGAACCAACAACAAATATGTCTGTTCTGAATGATGCCAAGAAAAGGGCTACAGCAAAAGCAAAACTAATGTCTAGTTCTGTGTTGTTATTTTTAAGCACAAAACTTTCCCATTTATTATCAAAAAAATGTGTCAAGAAATAAGATCAACTTAACTTATCAGGCCATTAAAATGTAACCCTAAAGAAAAGTTTTAAAAAGTGATAAGCATTAGACAAGGATACTGTTATGATGCCAGGAAATATTTTCCTTCCAACTCCTGGAATGGCCCAATGATCAGGAGTGTGAGTTCTGAAAATAGAGAGCCTGAGTTCAAATTCAGATTTCTCTTCTAATTAACTGATGACCAATAAATTATCCATCATTTTATTTTATTTTATTTATTTTCGCAGCACCAGGAATTGAACTCACAACCTCGTGCCTGCCAGACAGGCACTTAAGCCACTGAACCAAATTCCCAGCTCTAGTTTTTTGAGGCAGTGTTGCACTATGTAGCTCAGGCCAACCTTGCACTCGCATTGTAGCCCAAGATGGCCTCGAACTCACAGTGCTCCTTCTACCTCAGCCTCCCAAGTGCTGGGATTAAAGGCGTGCACCACCACGCCCGGCTTAATTATCCACCATTTTAAACCTACGTATCTCATCTGTAAGATGTGGCAGCAACCAATTACTTTAGTACATTATTATCATGATCACATAATTCAGTTAAAAGCATTTACTAGTTTCATTTTAACTTTTAGAATGCACTAACAGTGTTAACTATTTTATCATTTTAACCTGGTACTAGCTTAATAATTAGGTCTTTTTTCTTGGATTCTATATTTAGATGTTTCATGCTAATGATTGAAGGAATGTTGTTTAACTTTATCATATAATAATACAAATAAATTTATGCCTGGATTTAATAATATGTTAAGTAGCAGTTTATTCTGAAAGAGTTTTCCAAATAAAATTATAGAGTTTAACACATTTGCATTTTGCAATTCAATGACCAACCACAGAGAAAGGTGTAACAGCCTCGTATTTGAATCTACTAAAATCAAATGGTAATGAAGACCAAACCCTCTAATTTATCCAGTGAAGCCATCATTCCTATATTTACAACTGCATATTTTACATAGCCTTATCTAGTTTCCTGGATAAACCTGAAAATGTGGAACACTGAACTGAATGTGCTTTCCTAAAATAGCTGGACTTTAAGTCAGCTGCTGGCAACCTTTCACTCCGTTTTACATATCAGCACATAAGCCAATCGATGGATCCCTTACTCTCTCTTATTTTTGATTCTTTTGCCATTATTCAAATCTATCCTTAACTCCTCTCCATTCTAAAGCTTTATTCTCAGCAGCAAATTGCCCTTTTAGTACTTGGTCCATTACCTGCTTTGTGATTGCTCTGGGACTTTAAGGGATAAAGTTTTTAATCCTAGTAACATCACATGTTTATTCTTTCAGAGAGATTTATTTTCTGCTAAAGTTTGTGGGTTTCCTGCTGATGTCAGGTGGAGCATTCATACATATTCAGCATTTTGTCCCTATCTGAGCTGATACCAGGAGTCCTCAGTGTTTGCACATTCCGTTCTGATGGCCCTGTGTTCCGGATCACTGACATCAGCACATTGTCTATTGCTGTTTCACAGTCATTCATTCAGAGCCAGGCACATGCTAATGCTGTGTGGGACACCCAGACCCATAACTACAGTGCCTGCCTTAAAACAACACTATGGCTGTATTGAATGCAGAGACATACAAACATCCAGGGTCAGATAAAAGCTTTAGATATTAGAAGTATTCCGTGGCTGAGCTTGCTAGGGCTACATACACGGATTAACTTCTTTCAGGCTCCAGGCTTACTATTAACCTGCCTACCACAGAAGAATGGTAGAGTCAGCTCTGCCGGCTAGCTTACTGAGGCAGGGTCAAGTGATCATGCTGCCTCTCCTTCTGGCTGAGAAACAGAAAGCTGGCCCTTTAGTTTTATGGATAATCTGTTTCTGAGATTTGTTGATCAGATCAGCTAAAATTGAACAACAGACCAGCATGTTTGGTAGCTGATTGTATTTCTTAGAGGGTTACAAAATGTTATAGAATTGGTTAGTGTATCTTGTCTTCTAGGTATAATTTTATTGAGAGATTTTCACTATTTTGTACATTTAAAACATCCACTTTTCTTCTTTCATTGCCTTTACTCCCAGTTTAGCAATTTAATTGAATGAGCAGTTAAAAGTCAAAATTCATTGATTTCAATCTCGTGATATCTGTACTTGTCTCAATATTATAATTGACTTTATGAGAACAAAGATTCTCCTGAAGTGCATTTTTGTATTTTCTATCCATGTTGGTAACACGTATGCCACAATTTGAAAAAAAAAAACCCTTTCCAGGTAATACTAAGGGGCATAACAGCTAAGATGACGCATAGTGGAACTACAGAGGCGGACAGGGTTGGGGTGTGGGGCTGTGGGGGGTCCGACTCCACATCAGGTGTCTTCTTCATTTTTCACCTCATGGTTTCTTACAGTGGTTTGGAGGAACCCTGCCTGGGCTGTGCTGAATGGAATGTGATTTGTAGAACATATTGTTGCAGTAGACACAGGGGCAACATTGCTGAAGCCGGACTTTTGACGGACAAGCACCATTTCCATGTGGAGCCCTTGAAATGTTCATACCTCAGCTAACCTAGGAAAGTCCATATTTAGTATGTAAAAGTGATTAAAGGTGTTAACATATAGTACATCTGATCAATATGACTATGAATTTTAGTAAGCACTGATCATCCCATTTGCATATCACTACATGAGAAAGTAGGATATGTAATGAAAGCAGCAGAAATGTCAGACTTAGGCTCAGCTGGTTATTTTTTCTCCAATTTCAATTGGTCTTTATTTCCATTTTCACTGTATTTTTGGAATGTATTTTTTAGACTCACATTGGATCTTTTATGGTTCTCTTCATCTTGGTTCTTCTTGGACTTTGCTTGTACTGAATCATATTTATGTTAGAAAGAAGGAACATAAAAGTTTGCTGCTTATGTTGGTTGCGACAATATCGGCCCAAAAGCCTGACTGAATTTTTCTTACTGTTCATCATGGAGAAAAAAAGATATAAGCTAACACTGTACCCTCTCATTTTTCTTACGTGCATGGCAGCTCCTTACATCGTTTTGCTCTTTTTCATCTCAATTAGAAATAGGAACACCAGAAGGAAAGCAGTGCTTTTCCTCATTGCTGTATACACATGACCAGTGTGCTTTCCTGACAATCAGGAAAATGATGCCAGGTACACGTTCTTTGGAAATAATGCTGTCACACTCACCTGCTATGCCCTTTGTTGTTAGACTCTTTTCAAATTAATTATCAAAGTGGCAAAGAATTTCTTTACTGGCATCCTTCCCCTCCCCTTAATGAATATTCAGGGATTTTTTTTGTTATGCTTTTCTTTTCTTTTTACTGAACTGATTTTTGAACAACATAAAATTAATCATTTTCAAGTGAATAATTCAGCGAGACAGTGCATTTTTAGATTGTGGTGAAGCTACCACTTCCATCTAGTTTTGAACTATTTTCATCACCTCAAAGCCAAACCTTGTATCTATTAAGTCATTGTTCCCCAAGGCCCTCCCCATTCTCTGCTTACTGTTTCTGTGTATTTGCTTATTCTAGACATTTCATAACACTGAAATCATACTAGAGTTGGTCTTTTGTGTCTGAATTCCTTCACCTAGAATGTTGGTAAGATTCCTTCATGCTGTAGCTTATACTAGTAGCTCAGTTTTAAAAGACTGAATGGTAGTCCATTGTGTGTGTGTGTGTGTGTGTATGTGTGTGTGTGTATGTGTGTGTGTGTGTGTGTGTGTGTGTGCATACTGCAATTTGTTCCCCCAACCATTGATAAAAACTTGGTCTGTTTTCACCTTTTGGCTGCTGTGAATACCATTGCTATGAATTTGAATATACATTGTTAGAGTATCTGTTTTTAATTCTGTTGAATATATAGCCATATATACTAAGTCATTACTGAAACCCCTGCTGAGGGTATCAGTCTCACCCACCTGGCAATGTAACACAGGGAAGCAAAAGAAAGACAAACAGAAAATATTCTGAAGCTGGGAGCTCTGGATGACCCAATGTTTTCTCTGGAACAAAAAGGCTTCTTATTGGTATGAATCAGGGAGATGGGTGGGGATCACAGCAGAGTGCATAGGGAAAACAAACTTTGTAGCCACACTAGGCACAGAGGCCTCTAATTAGCGATGCCCAGATAGTTTTGATGTCTGCAAGGCATTCTTTTACTGCCAAGAGTGTTTGTTTCAGTATAGTCAGCTCTGCATATTGCAGCGAATAGGGTGAAAGGTCAGGGACAAGTTGTGGCAAGGTCTTTGCTTTTCAGTAGCTTGGTGGGCTCCCACGAGTTACATGGTAATTACATGTTTAATTTTTTTGGTAAATGTTTTTCAGTTTTTACCTTTTACTTGTACATATTTAAAGGACATAGTTATTACATTGCTCACAGGGAGTTGGTACTTATGCATAACATGGATTCTTTTTTCTTCTCTTTCCCCTCTCTTCCCTCCCTCCATCTCCTGGACCCCTTCCTTTTTGAAAAATATGTATCCAGCATTTTCTTATTATATATCTTTTGTTTTGCTCTTTATGCTTATTTTGTGTAAAACTATGTGATATTTAAACTTGTGTGTCTGATTTATTTCATTTAGCATTAGGGTCTCAAGGTGCATCCATTCTTCTACAAATGACTCAAGTTTATCCTTCATGACAGAGTGTTACTCCATTGTGTACAAATACCGTATTTGGCTGGAAATAGAAGCCAAACTAAGGCTGAGTGGTTTGATAGATCCCACAAGGCCAAGTGAAATCAAAGCAAGCAATAGAGTAGATTGTGATTTACGCAGAACTCTAAGGTGTTCTTCAAAATTCTCACACTGTTGTGTCACCTTGTGTGAGCACCTCATCTTTAGTGTGAGTAGAACTCCAGTTGTGAAAGGATGGTTCATTCTGTGATATGCTATGCTGTATGGTATTGTCTAGAGATTCTCTATGCAGCCCTCCCACTAGCAATTCTCTGCTGTACAGTGCCATGTCTTGACAGGATCATAAGGCTAAGACCTGATGGTGGCCTTCAGAAGCTCAGAGCAACTTTTATCAGACAAAAAGTGGGAACCACAGTCCTAACCCAAAATTCACTGAATTTAGCCAACAAGCTGAATGGTAGGGAACTGAGAGCTACTAAAGAGAGCTGAGACTGGTTGATATTTTGGTTTAAACCTCATGAAACTGTGAGCAGGAGACCCATATGAGCACATCTGCAATTCTTAATTGCAGAACAAGTTAACAAATGGTTGCTATTTTATGTGCTTATTTTTATTAACAGATGGTATTTGCACATCTTTTTGAGGTGCATTGCAGTAATTTAATACTATGTGCCATGTATGCAATGTGTCCTAATCAAAACAGGGAAATAAGCATGTCCATCTTTTCAAATATTGATCATTTTCATGAGATGACTATTTTGTACTCTTCTGGCCCTTTTGAAATATATTTTGATGTTCTTTTAAGCAATAATCACTCTCCTGTGCTGTAGAAAAAACAGAATTAATCCTTCCTTTCTGCTGTGTTGTGGTGCCTCTCCTGGGACTTCTCTGTGTACTTCACTTCTCCCCTTTGCCCTCTCTGGTCTCTGGTGACCGTTACTCCATGTTGTTCTTCTGTAGTTGACTTGTTAGGTTCCACAAATGAGTGAGAATGTGTATTTATCTCTGTTTGGCCTATTTCATTTAACATAATGTAAATGGATGCTGCTTAAAAATTGTTAAGCTTGAGTCAGGGATTTAGCTCAGTTGTGTAAGCGCCTGCCTGGCAAGTGTGATGTCATGAGTTTGATCCCTGGTACCAAAAATTAAATTAAATTAAACTAAAATAAAAAATAAAATTGTTAAGCTTGTGGCAATTTGTTGCACAGCAGTAGAGAATTAATGCAGGGAGCTTTTTAGAAAGTTTGATAATTATTAATAGACAGAATAACAGGGGCACTGGCCAGTCACAAAAGATGCTGGCCACACACAAGAGCTCTGTGTTACTGACTGGATGGATGGACAATGTGGGAGTGATCAGCAGAGGCCCACCAGTGGACAAGGCTGTGGGCAGCCCACCTGGTCATGTGCAGTGTTCACGCCGCTTCCGAGCACGTGCGGCCCTGGTAGAGTCCTTGCACAGCGCTGCTCTGTGCCCTGTCTAGCACAGCACTGCAGAGCTGCTGGGTGACTGATACGCATTTTTCTGCAGGTGAAGTCCCTCAAACCTGGTAATCAGGATACAAACAACTTCCCTATCTGAGTGTGAGAACCCAGGCAGACGTGGGCACAAACAACCACAGAAAGTGCCCACGCTTCCCTTAATCATTAGCTTAATCCATCGGCACCATCCATGCCTAAATTCTTAGCTTTGCCTTTACCAAACTTGACAATACTTACAAGCCCAGAGGCAAAATTATCAGACATAGGCTTTAAACTATGTACTGGTTTTAGAGTGATATGAATGAAATGTTGCAAAACCTTAAAGGAATGACAGAACATAGGAAACAGCACCACAAAATAGTGTTTGTTGGGAGGCTGCACCACTTACTTGTCTCAAACTGTCTTCCAAACTGGTTTTTTATCCATTTTTTTCATCCACTTTTTTTCACTTTTATTACTATGATGTGTTTAAATAGTTTCCATGGAAATTATTTTCATCTGATTCATGCTTAACATGAAAAGATCTGTTCATACTTTTGATTTTTTCTAACGTAGTGCCCATCAATTCTAATAGATCTTTGATGATAAAGAAAAATTTCCTCAGGCACAGGGATTAAAAAAAGGAACGTTATCTGTATGCCTCAGACCTTTATAAAGCAATATCAAATGCCAAGTAAAAGGAGAGAGAGAGGGAAAGATAGAAAAAAGAAAGCATGAGAGAATGAAGGAAGAAAGGAAGGAAGGAGAGAAGGAAGAAAAACATCTATAAGTTCTAATGGGGAAAAATGGTCTACCAATTTTATAATTGTCCAAGTTGTGGCTTAGGTATGAAAGCAATAGGCAGACACTCCTAAGCATGAGTTCAGGGACTATATCACTGTTCTTTAAAAAGTACTTAGTGGAGTACAGTTCATGAAATACACATTTTTAAAAATCTCAGGAATGGAAGAGTTGTGGTAAAGGTATTAGTATGAATGTTGAATCTATGAATCTGTATTGCTAGGAATTAAGAGAAAACTGGTAATGTATTTCAGAACAGAAGGCAAATGATATAGAACTTGATGTTATTAAAATTGCACAATAAAGATCTGGAGACAGAGCTGGGGAAGTGGGTGGCAGTGCTAATTTCCTCATTTTTCAGAACATGCAATCAATCAATATTGCCTAGATTTGACACATTTAGTAAAAGAACAACAAGTACAACTTCTTAATATTTCTCCTATTATTTCTTAAACTTAGTTTTTCCTTGTTGGAAAATTACCTACTGTTTTAAAAATTACATGTTTATGTAAATTCTGCAATTTCTTCAGTTTTGTGTTTTGGTATTTTTGAACTGCATAGTGAGACCCTATCTCAAAAAATAGGACTGGGGATCTAGCTCAGTGGCCTAAGCACCTGCTTGGGAAGCGTGAGGCTGTGAGTTCGATCCCTGGTACAAAAAAAAAAAAAAAACAAAGTGGTAGGAACTTAACAAAGTTTGTTATTTTGCATAGTTATCTTCAAAAGAGCTACTCAGATTACCAGATATAGACATGTAAAATTGATCTAATCGTATGAGTATTAACTGTTCTATTCCAAGAACTAATACAGTTAGGAGTATAATCATTTTAGCTATCCAATGTATATATATACAAATTTATATCTTTTTTTCCTTTTCCCTTCTTTCCTCCTTTCCCCTATCCCAATTACTTTGCCTCTTTGAGCAGTTTCTTTCTTTTACACAATATTTATTGTAGATTTTGGATCATACATACTCTTACAGTTTCTTACACTAGGGAGACGATGTGGTATTTACACATGTGAATTTGATTTATTTCACATAAGTATGATCTCAAGTCACATCCATTTACCTATAAAAGCCTCAATGTGATCCTTTTTTATAGCTGAGTAGTACTTCACTGCATAAAAATACCACTTCTTTTTTTATCCATTCCTCAGTTGATGGGCATTTGTGTTGTTTCTAAGATTTGGCTATTACAAATGGTGCTGCTGTGAACATGGGTGTACATATATTGCTGTGGTATGATGTTTTTGATTCTTCTGGGAATATGCACAGAGGCAGGATAGGTGGGTCCAATGGGACTTCCAGTCCCAGCTTTTTGAGAAAGCTCCAGACTGATTTCCACAGTGGTTGCACCAGCCTACACTCCCACCAACAGTGCAGAAGAGTTCCTTTTCCCCACAGTCTCTCCAACATTTGTTATTGGTGGTTTTCTTGATCATGGCCACTCTTTCTGGAGTGAGATGAAATCTCAGTGTTGTTTTGATTTGCATTTCTCTAATAACCAATGATGTTGAACATTTTTTCATATATTTATTTGCCATTTGTATTTCCTCATCTGAGAAGTGTGTATTCATTTCAGATGCCCATTTCTGGATTGGGTCTTTGAATTTTGGGGGCCTGATTTTTTAATTCCTTATGTTTTTTAGATAGAAGTCCTTTGTCTGAGGGAGAGTTGACTTAAGATTTTTTCCAATTTGTGGGTTTTCTTTTCACTCTGTTGGAGATTTCTTTTGACCTGCAAAATTTTTTAATAATATGACACCCCAGTTGTTGATTCTTGGAAGTATTTCCCATGCAGTTTGATTTTTGTTCATGAATTCTCTGCCTGCCCCTATGTCTTCACAATTTCTACCTACTTTGTCTTCCAGCAGATTTAGTGTTCTGTTTTAATATTTAGATCTTTGATCCACTTTGACTTTTGTTTAGTGCATGGTAATAGGCAAGGGTCTAGTTTTAGTTTTTGGCATATGGAAAGCCAGTTTTTCCAGCACCACCTATTAAAGAGGCTATCTTTCTTCCAGTGAACATGTTTGGTTCCTTTGTCAAAGTTAAAGTGGCTGAGTGTGTTTGTAGATGTGACTGTATCTTCTAATCTATTCCATTGACCTTCAGGTCTGTTTTTATTCCATTACCATGCTGATTTTAATCACAGTAGCTTTCTAATATACCTTCAAATCAGGGATTTTGATGCCTCCGGCCTTGCCTTTGTTGCCCAGAATTGCCTTTGCTATTCTAGGTCTTTTGGGTCCATGTGAATTTTAGAAATGATTTCTCTAGATCTGTGAGGTATGCTAATGGAATTTTGATTAAAATTGCATTAAATCTATATAACAAATTTGGTAGAATGGTCATTTTCACAATGTTTGTTCTTCCTATCCATGAATAAGAAATGACTTTCCATTTTCTGAGATTCTCTTTGATTTCTTTTTTCAGAGTACTATAATTTTCACTGTATGATCGTTCACTTCCTTTCACAATATTTGTTCTTCCTATCTATGAACAAGGAATGTCTTTCCATTTTCAGAAATCCTATTCAATTTCTTTTTTCAGAGTACTGTAATTTTCACTGTATAAATCTCTTACTTCCTTTGTTAGACTGATTCCTAAATATTTCATTTTTTTGGATGCTATTGTCAAGGGTGTGGTTTCTTTTATTTCACTCTCAGTGAATTTGTTGTTTGTGTAAAGGAATGCTATTGATTTTTTATTTTTTTTTGTATCCAGATAAATTACTGAATTTGGTTATTACATCTAGAAGTCTTTCAATGGAGTTTTGGGGGCCTTCTATGTAGAGTATCATGTCATCTGCAAATAGTGATAATTTAGCTTCTTCCTTTTCTATCCTTATTCCTTTTATTTCTCTCTTGTCTAATTGTCTAATGTTTCCAGCACTATATTGAATAGGAATGTCATAGTGTACATTCTTGTCTTGTTCCTGATTTTAGAGGGAATGTTTTCTGTCTTTGACCATTTAATACGGTGCTGGTTGTTGGTTTGCCATAGATGGTGTTTATCAGATTGAGGTAAAGACCATGTATTCTGATTTTCTGTAGGGTTCTTATTGTGAATGAGTGTCTGCATCTTTTGAAATGACCATGTGGTTCTTATCTTTGGCTCTACTGATATGGTGTATTATGTTTATTGATTTTTGTATATTGAACCATCCTGCATTCCTGGGATGAATCCCACTTAGTCATGGTGTATAATCTTCTTGATGTTTTGCTGCATTCTGTTTGTCGGTTTCTTAATTGAGGATTTTTGCGTCTATGTTCATTAGAGAGTTTGGCCTATAGTTCTCTTATTTGATTGGGTCTTTCTCTGGTTTTGGTATCAGGGTAATACTTGCTTCCAGGAATGAGCTAGGGATATTTGCTTCCCTTTCAATTTCACTGAAGAGTTTGGGGAGTGTTGACATTAAGTCTTCCTTGAATTTCTTGTAGAATTCAGCTGTGAATCCATCAGGACCTGGGTTTTTCTTTGCTGGTAAGGTTCTAACTACATTTTCAATTTCATTAACTGAAATTGGGTTGTAGCAGTTTTGCATCTTCTTGGTCTGGTTTTGGTGATTCACATGTTTCTAGAATTCTGTCCATTTCTTCTGTGCTATTGAACCTATGGGAGTAAAGTTTTCTAAAGTAGACATTGATGATCTTCTGTATTTCCATATGATCTGTAGTGATTTCACCCTATTCATTCCTTATTGAATGAATATAAGTTTTTTTTTATTTCCTTTTTTAAACAAGGTTGGCTAGGGGTTTTTCAATTTTTATTTATTATTTCAAAGAACAAACTCTTTGATTCATTAATTCTTTTTATTGTTTGCTTAGTCTCAATTGCATTAATTTCTGTTCTGATCTTTACAATTTCCTTCTTTCTTTAGCTTTGGGCTTGACTTGCTCTTCTTTCTCTCTCTCAACATAATTGTGTTATTTATTTGTGTTTTGTTTTCCTGATGTGGGAATTCACCACAATAAATTTCCCTCTAAGGACTGCTTTCATTGCATCCTACAAGTTTCAGTAGATTATATATGCATTTTCATTTGATTGTAGATATTGTTTAATTTCTTCTTTAATTTCCTCTGTGACCCATTGATTATTGAGGAGTGTATTATTTAATTTCCATGTGTTTATGGAGTTTTTGCAGTTTCTTCTGTCATAAGTTCCCCATTTCATGGCACTATGAGCAGATAATATGCATGGCATAATTTCGATTCTTTTGCATTTACTTAAGCATGTTCTATGGGCAAGTATTTGGTCCATTTTAGATAATGTCCCATGTGAAGCTGAGAATAATGTATATTAATATTTGTTTTATGTAACTGGGTACTCCCATATTTGGTGCCTATATACTTAAGATTGCTATCTCTTCCTCTTGAAGTTTTCCCCTAACGAGTATGTAGTGACCTTCTTTATCTCTTTTGATCATTCTTGGTTTGAAGTTCACACTGCATGCAAACAGAATAGCTACCCCTGCTTTTTTTTTTTTTTTTTTTGGTTCCTATTACATGAAGTATTGTTTTCCATCCTTTGACTTTCAGTCTATAAATTTCCTTTTGGGTTAGATGGGTTTCTTGTATACAGCATATGGTTGGATATTGTTTCTTGAATCATTCTGCCAGTCTGTTTCTTTTAATTGGTGAATTGAGGCCATTTACATTAATGGTTATGCATCGTATATATTGGCTTATTTTTGTCATGTTACCTTTTTGCTGTTGGTTCTTTACCTTTCCCCACTGTTTAATTGCTTGTCCTGCTTGGTGGGTTTTTTTCTGTTGGTGCTCTTGAAGTCATAGTTATTTTTATGTCTATCTAGAATATCTTTCATTGTTCTTTGTAGGGTTGGTGTGCTCATCATGAAGTTCTTCAGTTGTTCTTTGCTGTGGAAGTATCTTATTTCTCCATTTATTTTGAAGGATAGTTTTGCAGGGTACAGCAGTCTGGGTTGGGAGTCGTTTTCCTTTAGGATTTGAAATATTTCACTCCAGTGTCTTCTTGAGTTGATTGTTTGTGTTGAGAAGTCTGCTATGATTCTGATGGGCTTTCATTTATAGGTGATTTTTTTCTTTTCTCTAACAGCTTTTAACATTCTGTTCTTATGCTGAATTTTCAGGATATTGATTATATGTTTGGGTGCAGATTTATTTTGGTTATGACTGATTGGCATTCTATATACTTCACTTATCTCTATGTCAGTTTCTTTTCCCATGTTTGGGAAAATTTGTGATATTACTTTTGTAAATAATCCTTTTATATTATTTGTGTTTTCACCTTTTTGTTTACACCTATCAGTCTTATATTATTTTTCTTTGCATCATCTTGCAATTGTTGAATTGTTATTCACTGATTCCTTGTTATTTTTTAAAAGATCTTTCCTTTCCTGTGTACTAGCTGCAATCTTGTTTTAGAGGTCTGAAATTCTATCTTCACATTTGTTCAGGTGATTTTGTCAGCTTTTGATGGAATTTTTGATTTCCTGGGTATCTCTTTGAATCTGTTTTATGCATTCTAATTCTTTCTTATATTGTTCCTTCAAGGTTTGCATCATTTTGCAGTGCTCCTCTATTTTTTTTTAATTATGCCTTCTTTAGATGTGTTCAGCATTTCTTTCATTATCTTTATCATTTCTTCTTTTACCTGGGAGATTATTTCTGATCTGATTTCCTTTACTGCTTCATGGAGTTGTTTCTTTACTTCAGTTGCTATCATTTCAGAAGTTTCAGGTGTGTGACTTACCTTTCTTCTATGTCCATGTCTCCTAGGCTTCTTTCAGATGGGCTGAAGGTTTGAGATTGCATTTTGCTCTTTTGTTTTGCCATTTTCCTGTATTCACTTGGGGCAGCCAAATACAAAATCTCAGTTGTTTCCTGGGTTAAGGATGGCTGTCTGCACTAAAGAGGGTTTCTCCAGCTGAGTTGTGGTTGTTAGGCAGGCCTTACTAGGTCCCAAGTGGCACGCAGAGGCTCCCCGAATGGGTGGAGTATGCTGAGCAAACCTTCAGCACACCCCACATGGTGGGCAGAGGCTCTCCTGCCAGGTTCTGAATGGTGCACAAAGGTTGCACAGCTAGGTGGAGTATGCTGTGTAGGCCTTCAGCTCACACCAAAGCTCCCTGACTCCCAGCATTGCCTTAACCAAAAGCTAAACTTTGTGTGAGCTATGTGCATTTGTAAATGTGTGTGTGCATGTGTGTGTATGTAGATGGTGGCACAGGGCATATAATTCAAGGCCTTGCACATGTAAAGCAGGTGCTCTACCACTGAGCTATATCCTCAGTCTTCTGTTACTCTTTTTTTTTTTTTTGTACCAGAGATTGAACTCATGACTTGCACCTGCCAGGCAGGCGCTTGTGCTGAAATGTAATATCCTTAAGGCCAGGGGATTTTCACTGTTATTTTCTAAAGGATGGGAAAGGAAGTAAAATTCCTTAAATTCGATAAAAGAAAGGAACACAGTTTAGCTCTGATGTGCAAATCTATGTTCAAATGTTGTTTCTGTCTTTAGAATTGACAGCTTCAGTCTCTTTGCTAGACACTTGTTATGGATTAAAAACTGTTGGTCAACTTAGTACCAGCTGAATTAATTCAGCTGGTGTTGAGTAAAGATGGCCCACCTGAAGAAAGTTGCCAGCATAAATAGAGATGTGGAGAAGAAGAGTGCGGCATTGTGGGTTCTTTCAAGAGTTGCTGTTTCGAGCCAATGGTTCTCCTGGAGGTGCTTGTCATGCTGGCTTCTCCAATATGGATTCGGCCATTATCGTTGAAGGAGCTCAGGACCTCATCAATGAGAATGACTGTGGTTCACGTTGCAGGAGCTCTGCTCCTCACATAGTGCATCGCTTCCTGGCTCTGGAAGGGAAGCTGTGTGCTGGAGAAGCTGGTCATGCAGGGCTTCCTGACCTGTGCTTGACTGTTCTCCATCGTCAGAGCGCGGGACCTTGTTGCCGTTGGGAATGGCTGTGGTGCTCTTCAGGGCGGCCCCACTTCTTTTTTTGAGCGTGAGTTCTCTGCTACCATGTAGAACCCTCAACCCACTGCACAGCTCCTTCACCCTGCTGGCATAGACTTCCTAGTTCCACCGCTGACCTTTGGCCTTCCTGGCACAGAACCGTAAATAGACTGGTGTGAGTCCTTATTGTGGGCTCTTAGATTTCCAGTTGGATTTGTGGGAGGCATTGTCATGCATTTGGGTCCTAGCTGGACTCTTGCAAGACATTGCTATGGGGTTCAGGCCCTCGGCTAAATATCCTGGTTGTTGTGGACAGATTTTCCTGCACTTTCTTGTCTTCAACTCTGGGTGATTATTATAAAATAGTATTATAAACTTGGTGTCCTGTATGCAGTTGTTCTCCCTGTAACCCCTGACTACAACAACACTCTTCAGCTACTTCAGTACAGTGCAATGTAGGATTTAACTCAGAGTTCAGAAAGACTTCATATTTCATCTACATAACTGCCTTAATGTAGAACTAAGAACAGTGCCTTGCTAGAGAACGGTAACAGGGCCTGATATGGTGCGCACTATCGAAATGTGCTTCTTTCTTGCAAATGAGTTACACGAGGAAGTAAACTAATATTTCTCATATTTAAAAATGCAAACATATTTACTTTTCTACTTTAAATTTATATTTTATTTTCCTCTGCCTTCATTCTATTCATGAATATACCTTAAATCAGTTATCTACTGCTCCATAACAAGTTATCCTAAATATTAACAGCTTATGGCATCAAAGTTTTATTATTACAAACATTTTCTTGATGTCAGAAATTTTGAACTGAGTGGGACTGTGGCTCAGTATCTCTCAGGATGCTACTGTCTTGTTGTCTACCAAGGCTTCACTCTCCAAAGGGACCAGGTGGTTGGGCTGTCTACTGTGTGCTCACAGAGTCTCTAGTTCCGTCCCACACTGGTCTCTAGGGGGCGCATCAGCAATGGCTTTCTTCAGCATAAAGAGTGAGGCACAAAGAGACAATGAGAACAAAAGTAAAAGCAAGAGCATACTGGAGAAAGCAAAGAAGTGGGAAACAGCAATCTTTTCATAAGCTAATTTCAGATTGGACTTCATGTATGACCTTCAGTTCATATGTATTCTGCTTACTAGGTGGGAGGCTCTAAATTCTGTCTACATTCAAGAGATTAAGATCTACTTTTTTTTAGCCTGGCATGGTGGCACATGCTTGTAATTTCAGCATTCAAGAGGCTGAGGAAGAAGAATTTTCATGAGTTCATGCCCAGTCTGCACTACACAGCCAGGTCCTGTCTCAAAAGAAAAAATACAATACATTGCAATACAAAACAATACATAAAATTTGCCTTTTGGGATGAGAGATATCAGAGAGATTGTGGACATATCTTTAAAATGGTCATATTTGCTTAATTTTTTTCTCACTTTCTATGCATTTTTTAATTTCTTGAAATCCCAGCTTCTATCCCTTCTCTATTGAAACCATTTTGGAAGATTTCTGTCAATCTCTTTCATAATGGTCAAAAGAATTTTACTGGTAAACTTTAATTTTTCTGCAATTCTGATTGCTTTTCAGATGTTTGATTTGTTTTTTTTTCCCCCAAGAGATTCCAAACTCCTTTCAAAAGTAGATACTTTCTTGTTCAGTTTCATTTCTCACACAGCATCTGGCATAAATAAGATTCTAAATACTCTTTAATGTTAATAAAAATCCTCATTTTACCATGAAAATATTCTTAATTGTGTGACTTTCCACTTGAAGCAAGCAATAATTTCCTGCTCATTCAGAGTGAAAGTCCAAGTCCTTACAATGGCCAGGGACCCGTGTGATCTCTCTTCCCCGTCCTGTTCTCCACACGCCGCCTCTGGTCCTGCTGCCTCAGTCACTCTTGATCCCACTCACACTGGCCCCATATAATTCCTTGAACACTTTGGGTGTTCTCTTGCCTTAGGACCTTTACACAAGCGATTTCCTCTGCCTTAGACACTTTCCCTAAATAGTCACTGATGCATTCTCTTACTTATTTGAGATCTTTGCTCAAATGATACCTTTACAGTGAAATATTCCCAACCACACTGTTTAAAACTAACCTTTCAGTTTCAATATTCCCTTCTACATTTTATCTTCTATTTTTATATAGAGCTCATCAGAAAAGCTTCTGTCTTCATTTATTCCCTCATTGGAATACAATCTGTTTTATTGACTGCTGTATGGGATGCATTCCATAAATATTTGCTGAATTAATTAATGTCATAGACATAATTAGCACTGTTTTACAGTCAATGAGGTTAATGGCACCATGCCACCATGCCCTTTCCCATTATTCAAATCCCACTGTAGTTTTTGTTGGAAAGAATAGGGAAGGATTAGGTGGGACAAGAGATAGATACTTTCTTCCAAAAAAAGAACTCGTCCCATTCCCACATACACATATTTGATAAGAATAGGAAAGACTCTCACCTAGATTATAAGAGAGAAACCAAGAGAATACATGGAAATTAGCAAGAAAAACACAGCCAGCAGTGTGAGTGAAAAAGTGTATAAAATAAAAAGAATGTGGAACAATTTTTGTTTCTATTCATACATCACCTTCTCCTTGTTGATCAACAGATGCTGAGCCTTGTGGAACACCTCAATTAAACCAAAGTTTCCATGATCTCTCATGGAAGTGGTTCCCCATAAATTACATTAAATACAAATTCTCCAGGGTCCCACTGTGCTTGAGCCTTGTTGAAAATATGTAATTGCCTCACTGTGCCCTGCCTCAGATAAGGAAGGTAGGAACCAGTACAAGCAGGCTTCGTGCCTTCATGAGTGTAGGGGCTGGGGTGCAAGAGATGTTGGGTAATTTGCTGAGTAATTTGCCAGTCATCATCAGGCTCTGGGATGTTTCCCCCCTGCCACAAAGAACTGCTAGGAACACCAGGCTCTGGGTGTGACAGCCAGAAGAGAACAGGAAGTGAATAGTCAGCAAGAAAATGATTCCATAAACCTGGAGACATGGTTTTTAAGTGAAACATGCTTTAAAAAATGTCTCCTGGAAGCAACAGCACTTGTTTTTGTTTTGTTTTTTCCCCATGTTACACAAAACAACCATATTTCGATATTAAGAGATTCTTTCAAGTGAGATTTTAGGAAGGAATCAAATCTTTCGAAGTCTGAATTCTGAGGTATTTATTTAAAACTTTTTAAAATTTTCCAAAATTGCTATAGAAGTTGACTATAAATTAGTTTAAGAGTGACCTACCCAATGTGTTTTATTACAAAATACATACCTATTTGCTATATTGGTCTGTAGCTCCCAGTCTGCTTCCTTGAGCCCAAATCTGACCCATTCACATTTCCTGTATGCACATTCTCGAAATCCAGTAGGTCAGAAAACTCCTTCATTTCCCCTCATTATTTTCCATCTTTCCTGAGTTCCTTTTTCATTGTCCTTTAAAGCTTTGAGGCAAATTTCTATTTCTATTTCTTTCTTTTCTTTTTTTTTAGAGAGAGTCTTGCTGTGGCCTGAACTCACTATGTAACCCAGGTTGGCCTAAAACTCCTGGCAATACTCTTGCCTAAGCCTCTCGAGTGCTGGGCTCATAGGCATGTACCCCCACACTCAGAAAACATCTATTTCTTTCTCTCCCATTAGCCACATGTTCAGTGTCCTGGTTGTTCTGATTGTATTGTACTTCTTAAATTGTACTTGAGAAGTTGCTTAGTGTTGACTTCTTACATCAAGAGACCAAAGAAGACCAGATTTGGGGGACACATACACATGCAGATATTCTGTCCTGATATATTCATCACTATGTTTATACTTATCAAAAGAATATCTCCTTTGAAAATAAGCAATGGATAAGCAGGGTATTTTTACCAGAACCATGAAATGCTGGGTGCAGCCCAGAAAGCTCTAATAGAGAGATGAACAAAAATGCACATAAGAGACAGAGAATATCTTTGTGGAGGGTCAGCAGTCTACTCCAAAGTGAGGTCCTGAACTGACTTAAACTCCCAGTTCTACTGCAAAACAAAGATGTGCTCTACTGAACATAAGCATTTATTGTAGATAAGAAAAGCATGAGAACAATTATACTGAGTTGTCATCTTTATCTAATTCTCCTTATTTCACCCTGAAGGCTTGCTTCTGCATGAGGTGGCAGAACAGCCCATCTTCAAGATGTCTCAGCTCCTCAAGCTCCATGGTGTTCTGGGTCCTGAGTCAGCCCTAGTGGATGGTAACCTGTTGGGAGCAGAGGAATTCTACATCTCCCCTTTTTTGCTTCTTTAAGCAGTTGACCAATGAGCCAAACTTGAAGTTGTTTTTGGTGCATCAGTGCCTTCATTCTGATCTTGCTGACTAGGCAGAAAAGAAAAAGAACCATTAATAACAGGACAGTCATGGCTATCATTCCCCAAAGAGTACCTGAAGTCCAGGTTCAGAGATCCATCACTTTAGGCTAGGGTTTCAAGTTTCATATCACTCCATCTGACTGGCTTGTTCTTGAACAGTTAGGATATTTCATTGAATTTTGTCATGGAGTCTCTGTACATCAAGGGTAATGTTATCTTTAGTGGGCCCTTGTATGTGTTTTTTGATCATTTTTTATGTATGTTGGATCTCACTCTAAGGATGGTGGGTAACACAAACACGTTTACAGTGCCAATCATGGGCAAGAGGATTTTCCATATTAAATGTAGCAAAGTAATCTCCAAGGAATTCAGTAGTTGTTTCTACAAGTTGTAATTGGGTAAGCAGTGTTTTTTTAATTAATAGACTGTTGCATATTAAGGGCAGAAGTGACAGAAAGAGTAGCATGATCAACATGTTTAGCAGTTTGTACAGAAGTGGATCAAAGAGAACACTGCTGTTGCAGCAGTGGCAAGAATAACTATGGTGGTCACAAGGGCAGAGTGAGCATACCAACAAATCATCTGGGGAGATGGAGCCCATCTAGGGCCTGACTTAAAATATCAAAAGCATCAAAAACCCAGAAATAGTTTAGATTCACAGGCACATACTCAAAGGCCTTTTTACATAGGAACAATACAGAGAAGTTTTCAGATACCTGTGGTAAGTACACATAATGTATACAACGAGGACAGGTCATTTGATACAAAAAGTCATCCAGAGAAATTTTTAAGGGTCCTTGAAGGAAAACATAACGGTGATTAGTACACATCTTAACAGTAAAAGTTACATTTTTATGGAAGATCAGAGTGGGAATATTTGATGACTTTGAAAGTTGGCTCTGCCATGCTTAGAGAAGAGAAAAGGGGTACCTCAACCTCCAAACTGTAGTTTGAGGTAGACCACCCTCAAGAAAATGTTGGGGTGCAGATAAACCACCTCCTCCACAAATTATAGAATCATTACTATAAACAGTGGGGTCTTATAAGTATATACAGAAAGCATGTAATTATATCTATCATGAAGATATCCTTTTGGTCCCCACTCAATAATGGTTAAATTAACCAATGGTGTTTTATGGCCGATGAGGTCTCTACATAGTTTCCAGTTTATGATATTTAGTGTACAAGTATTTGATGATGTAGCAAAGGAGTAAAATGGGTTTAGATTCAATAGTAGTATTATTAACATGCTTATAACTTCCCAAACATAACTCAAAAGCATCATGACCAAAGCACAAGCAAAGCCATACCTGTGCCTTAGGAGTTAAACACAAAGAATCAGCACCCACCCATGCAGATTAGGGACTGAGCAGATCAGTACATTGCATTGGTAATATCATGTGATAAAGAATAAGGAGATACTGGAGGGTTCTCTATGCCTCCAATGCAGGAACTTTCATTATTTAATACAGGAAAAGAGGAATCAAACCAAATTATAGATTTCCGTAAAGGGAGGTCTTATACAAAGGCCCAATAACGGGCAGCTAGTCCCAAAGGGAAATCAGAGCAGATTATGGCAAGCATGCTCAAAAAAGGGTCTCGGGGTCCTGCACACTGGAGAGCTTCATCAGCCTGTTGAGTCATTTTTTTGACACTGCTCCTTCCTCTCTTCCATGTAAAGGTCCTGCATCTGCGAGATCGGATTGACTCTTCTGAAGGCTTCTGCCAGCTGTGCTGGCAGCCACATGGGTCCCTCCTGCAGCAGCACAGGTAATCCCTCAACCCCATGTTGAAAGAGGAACAGGGCCTTCTCAGAGTCCTGTGTCCTTCCGTAAGACTAAGGGGCGATTTATTTGGCTGGACTTGGTAGTCTGGCGTCGTTCTCTGGGAGTGTAGCCTTGGTCATTAGCACTGAAAACATTAAGGGTTATTAAAGCCTTGAATAACTGCATTTGTGGAATTGACTTCACATCCTTATCATTCCTCCCCTTTTGTTTTTGAAGCATAGCTTTAATGTTTGATGGACTTTTTAAACTAGCGCTTGGCCTTGAGGATTAGAGGGAATGTCAGTTATATATGAAATGTTTTGTCACTCACAAAGGCTTAAAATGAGAAGCAGTGTAGGACGGGCCACTGACTGTTTTAATCTGTTTAGGAATGTCAGTATGAGGAAAACTAAGGAAATGTCATACAGCATGAAAAGCAGTTTCATTGTGTTGTGT
Source organism: Dasyprocta punctata (assembly GCA_004363535.1). Classification (NCBI taxonomy): domain Eukaryota; kingdom Metazoa; phylum Chordata; class Mammalia; order Rodentia; family Dasyproctidae; genus Dasyprocta; species Dasyprocta punctata. The sequence goes on from RJWM01009225.1 coordinate 59,537, forward strand.
GGATGCACGAAACATTCCTCAATGAGTATCAATAGAAACATGCACGTAAGATAACTGACCAAAACAAGGGATATGAGTAACAACCATTTGTCAGATCTGATTAGGCTACAGAGTCTAGGGGTACCCCCTACGCTCTGACATGAGGAACATTGTAGAATACTGGACCTTAGTGAAAGTGAAATCTCTACAAAAACCTCACCAAGTTTGATGCAAAATTGCATGAGAAAGATGAGTCTCATCAAAGCAGAGAACATTACCAAGGTATCAGCTGCTTCATTTCCTTCAGAAAAAGGTTCAGAAAGTCCCGAGTGGGAGCAGAGGTGAGTGATGAGGAGTGGAAGGGAGCTGCCTGTCCTAATTTTTATAATTGTGTAAATAACAGGAATAGATCAGATACAAGGAGTGCTTGACATGAGTAGTTTCAATATTTTGGACAGAATCGACTATATTGAGAGTCTGAAACTATATTCAGAAATTCTTTGGGAAATGTTTGTAAGGCTAGTCTGATAGCATCTAATTTTGACTTTTGCATGGAGGAAAAGCTTTCCCTTATTAGTTTGAAATTATGCCAGACTCTTTCGTGAGCAGATTCATCAGTAAACATGGTGCACATCTGTGGAATGAGTTCAGGATGAGCAACCTTACAAAGGATGAAAGGAGTAGTAGTTAAAAAGTGCAAGAGCTTATCAGTGGGCCAAGATCCAAGGCTTTCTCTTGTGATATCAGTTAGTTCACATGGTAGTGACACAGACTGCTGAAATAAAATTTCAAATTCCTCAGGAAGAACGGGGGATCCTGATCATATGAGGATCATAACCTAACAATTGATTAACTCTCTTTTTAACCATGATAATAAGAGAAGTTATGAGCTTAGCATAACATGTGATGTTTTTATGGCTTCCATGGCTCAAAAAGAACCATTCTAAAATTTTTAAAGTAGGGGTCAATTTTCCAATAAATCTACTAGGTAAGCAGGGAGTGGGAAAGCGAAATAGTTAAATAAAAAATTGTGGATCTATACAACCAGTCAATGCTGTCAAATAGCTTGTTCCACTAGCTGTAACTCCGTTTTAGCTTTGGGGGTTAAGGTATGAGGGGAAGACAAATTTGGATCATCCCAAAGAATATTAGATAGGTGTGTTAATTGATGACTAGGAATTCCTGAACTGCGATGGAGCCAGTTACTATCACCCAGCACTTTTTGGAAATTATTTAAAGTGGTAAGTTGGTGTCTCTGAATGGATTGCTTTTGCCTGTTAATGGTACAATCAGTTAGAAAATATCATAAGTAATTCCAAGGAGAAGTGTTTTTGTACTTTATCAGGAGCAAATTAGAAGTTTTGAATTTGAGTTTATAGTTGATGGTATAACCTTGAGCTCTCAGGGAGTAGCAGTATTGAGTCTCATGCTCCACCCACTGATCTAGCTGGGTACTTTTTAGCTGTCCTAGAGCAGAGGAAGCCAGACTTATCATGTTGTTTTTCCCCATCCTGGTGCTTACACCCCCCCACAGGGGTCCCCACAAGGAGACTGCCTTCACAGGGTGTGTCAGTGTCTGGGAGACCGGGTCACCCCTCCCATGGTATGACCATTGTTTTGTCTTTGTCCCTTCCCAAAGGGAGGAGAGGCAGGGGTGTAGGTCACCATTCAAAATGTTTCTAGTTTGGAGCCATAGGAGCTAAAGGATCTGCAGCAGGTTTGTCAACTTCTTTTGTCTCACCTTCCTGTTTTCTAGGACTAGAGTGGTTTTGTTAGCCCCCATCACACCAGGATGGCTAATGGACCTTCTTTCCTCGTCCCTGAGCTCTCCTCAGATTTTCCCCAACTTTATCCCATATTTTAAAATCTAAAGTATCACAGGAAGAGGTAACAATCATAAATATATTATACATACACCGAATATGGGAGCACCCAACTATATAAGACAAATACTAACAGACATGATAAATCAAATATGCACTAACAGAGTTGTAATGGTGGACCTTAATACACCATTGCCAGAAAGAGATAGATTAACCAGACAAAAAGTCAGCAAACAAATAATATAACTGAATCAAAGCTGTGAAGAAATGTATTTACAGACTGTTCCACCCATCAGAATACATATTCTTCTCAGCTGCCCAAGAGACATTCTCTAAAATAGACCATGTACTAGCCCATAGAACATGTTTAAGTAAATTCAAAGGGATTGAAATTATCCCGTCCATATTATCTGACCATAATGTATTGAAATTAGAAATTAATGGCAAAAGAAACTGCAAAACCTACATAAACACATGGAAATTAAGTATCACCCTTCTGAACAACCAATGGATTACAGATAAAAGTAAAGAAGAAATTAAGCAATATGTACAATTCAAGGAAAATGCAGATACAACATACTAAAACCTATGGGATGCAATGAAATCAGTCCTAAAAGGGAAGTACTTAGCAGTGAATTCTCACATCAGAAAAATGAACAATCACAAATAAACAACCTAATTTTACACCTTCAGCTTCTAGAAAAAGAAGAGAAAGTCAAGACCAAAGCTCTTAGAAGGGAGAAAATTAAAAAGATCAGAGCAGAAATTAATGCAATTGAGAATAGGAAAACAATACAAAGAATTAAAGAACTGAAGAATTAGTTCTTTGAAAGAATAATCAAAATTGATAAACCCTTAGCCAATCTTATCAATAAAAAGGAAGAAAAAACACAAATTTATGCAATGAGGAATGAAAAAGGTGAAAATAGTAGAGATCCTGTGGAAATTCAGATCATCAACACCTACTTTGAAAATTTTTACTCACATAAGCTGGAAAACACAGGAAATGGACAAGTTCCTAGAATGTATGAATTACCAAAGCTGAATCAAGAAGATATAAAAATTTTGAATAACCTAATATCAGTTACTGAAATTTAAAACTTAATTAAAAACTTACCAACAAAGAAAAACTCAGATCCTGATTATTCATGGCTGAATTCTACAAGAAATTTGGAGAAAATTAATGCCAATACTCCTCACACTCTTTAATGAAATTGAAAGGGAATCTGTTTTTCCTAACTCATTCCTGGAGGCAAGTTTTACCCTGATACCAAAACCAGATAAAGACCCAACCAAAAAAGAAAACTATGGGCTAATCCCTCTAGTGAATATTGATGCAAAAATTCTCAATAAAATATTAGCAAACTAAATGCTGCAAATCATCAAGAAGATTATACACCATGACCAATTGGGATTCATCCCAGGACTGCAGGGATGGTTCAACATCAGCCAATCAATAAACATAATATACCATATCAACAGAGCCAAAGACAAAAATCACATGACCATCTCAATAGATGCAGGAAAAGCTTTTGATAAAGTCCAATACTCATTCATGATAAAAACCTTACAGAAAATTGAAATAGATGGTCTCTACCTCAATCTGATAAAAAACCATCTATGACAAACCAATAGTCAACATCATACTAAATGGACAAAAACTGAAAGCTTTTAGTCTAAGATCAGGAACATGACATGAATGTCCACTATCACCACTCCTATTCAATGTAGTTCTGGAAACATTAGCCAGAGCAATTAGACAAGAGAGAGAAATAAAAAGAATAAGGATAGCAAAGGAAGAAGTTAAATTATTGTTTGCAGATGACGTGATACTCTACATGGAAGACCCCAAAAACTCCATCAATAGACACCAGAGTTAATAAGCTAATTCAGCAGTGTAGCTGGATACAAAGTCAGCACTCAAAAATCAATAGTATTCTGGGGCTGGGGATTTATCTCAGTGGCCCAAGTGCCTGCCTGACAAGTGCAAGGTCATCAGTTTGATCCCTGGTACAAAAAAGAAAAAAAAGTCAATAGCCTTCCTGTATACAAACAGTAAACTCACTGAGAGAGAAAGTATGGAAATAACACCTTTCACAGTAGGATAAAAGATGAAATACTTAGGAATCAACCTAACAAAGGACATAAAAGACCTATACATTGAAATCTATAATACTCTAAAAAAGGACATTGAAGAAGATATCAGAAAATGGAAAGATATCCCTTGTTCTTGGATAGGAAGAAGCAACATTGTGAAAATGGCCATATTTCCAAGACTGCTATACAGATTTAATGCAACCCCAATCAAAATACCATTAAAATACTTCACAAAACTAGAGAAAATATTCCTAAAATTCATTTGGAAATAGAAGATACCTAGAAGAGAAAAGGCCATCCTGGGAAAGGCAGGAAGCATCACAATCCCTGACTTGAAAATATACTACAAAGCTCCAGTGATAAAATCAGCATGGTACTGGCAAAAAAACAGACCTGAGGTTCAATGGAACAGATTAGAAGATGCAGACACAACTAAAAAGACATTCAGCCACCTTATCTTTGACAAAAGTGCCAAACATGTTCATTGGAAGAAAGATAGTCACTTTAATAATATATGGTGCTTGAAAAATTGACTTTCCACATGCTGAAGACTAAAACTAGACCCATGTCTGTCACCATGCATGAAACTAAAGTCAAAATGGACCAAAGATCTAAATATTAAAACAGAAACACTAAATCTACTAGAAGACAAGTTAGGAAGAAATCTTAAAGACATAGGGGTAAGCACAGAGCTCATGAACAAAAAAACAAACTGCATGGGAAGTACTTCAAAGAATCAACAACTGGGATCTCATCTCACTAAATAGATTTTGGATGTCAAAAGAAATCAACCAACAGAGTGCAAAGGAAACTCACAGAATGGAAAAAAAAATTTAGCCATCTGTCCCTCAGACAAAGGACTTATATCCAGAATACAGAAAGGATTGAAAAACATCAGGCCCCCGAAATTCAAAGACCCAATCCAAAAATGGGCGCCTAAGATGAATACACACTTCTCAGATGAAGAAATACAAATGGCAAATAAATACATGAAGAAGTGTTCAACATCACTGATCATTTGAGGAATGCAAATTAAAACAACATTGAGATTCCATCTCACTCCAGAAAGAATCACTGCCATCTAGAAATCAACCAATAACAAATGTTGGCAGGGCTGTGGGGAAAAAGGAACACTTTTCTGTTGTTGGTGGAAGTGTAGACTAGTACAACCATTGTGGAAATCAGTGTGGAGATTCCTCAAAAAACTAGGATTGGAGATCCCATTCAATCCAGCTATTTCTCTTCTGGGTACTTTCCCAGAATAATGAAAACATCATACCACAGCAGTATATGTGCACCCATGTTTATAGCAGCACAATTTGTAATAGGTAAATCTTGGAAACAGCACAAATGCCCATCAACTGAAGAATGGATAAAAAAGATGTGGTATTTTTATTCAATGGAGTATTACTCAGCTATAAAGGATAGATTTGATTCTTTTGTAGGGAAGTTGGTGCAACTTGACACCATTCTCATAAGTGAAATAAATCAAACTCACGTGTAAGTACCATATTATCTCCCTAGTGTAAAAATAACAAAAAAAGCTGTAAGAATAATAACATCTAAAATGTACAACAGATATTGTGAAAATGAAAGGGAAGAAAAGTGCTCAAAATGAAAGAACAACTGGGATAGGGGAAAGAAGAAAAGGAAGAAGGGAAAGGGAAAGCAATTTTATACATATAAGTATACATATAAATGTGTGTGTATATATGTATAGATACACACAAGATAGATAACTACACTACTAATCTCTGTAAGTTCATCAAAAAGAACAGTTTGTGCTTTTGTTGTTTGATTGTTTGATCACTGTTTTCATGCCTAAATCTTGTAAGCTGAACAACTACTTCTAAGATAGTGATGTGCAATATATTAACTAGTGTTAATTTCCTATTTTTTGAAATTCTGTATCATTTCCATCTTTTTTGATTTTGTTTTAAAAATAAAAAAATTTAAAAAGATGAAAAGTTACTGATTTGTAATAAAATTGTCAGATTCAGACAGAAAACTTGACAAATTGCAGCTGAACTATAATAAAAATACATAAATCATATTGTTATTTGTATTTTGTCTTTGTCTAAATAAAATCTTGAAGTCCTTACACAAAGACAAATCCTAAAAAAGCTATGAATAAATTGAATATAAATATACTCTAAATATAATCAAAAAATACAATGTAGCATTTGTCAGTAGAATATAATGTATTAATATTAAGAACTTCATTAATCAAATGACCAAAGGAAAAATGATTGTCTCATGAAATATTAAATAGGGTTCTGATTACAGTCAACACTCATTCCATAAGAACCTATGAAGAATATTATAAAGGTCTACCACTGTACTTATGGACAAAAAATAGTCCTTTAGAAGAAATTGTCCTTCTTTAGTTCAAAAAGACAAAGTTGTTTGTTCTAAAAGTTCTTTCCAGTAAAACAAGATGACACTGGACGTGAGTGTTTGGTAGCTGAGGCCAGAGGAACCCTGCATATTTGAGGCCAACTTGGGCTCATAGTGAGTTCAAGGCCATCCTGGACTGCTTAGTGAGGCTGTGTCTCAAAAACCAACACACACACACACACACACACACACACACACGAATAAAGTAGGTAGAAAAAAGAGGTAGAACTATTCAAATAGGAGTTAAAATTAACATTTAAAAATATTTGGCTTTATTCTGAGAAAAAAAGACTTAAAATTTTATGAGAATTAATTAAGATATTTACAAAGGAACTGGAGACAAAATAATTTTATGAAAACCAATAGCTCTTCTATAAAATAGCTGTCAGTCACCAAAGGAAAATAATTTCATTCACAATAGCAAATATAAATAATGCAATTTCAGAGATGGGTTATAGCACGGTGGTAGAATGCTTGCCTAGTATGTGCAAGACCTTAAGTTTGATTCCCAGCACTGAAAACAACTGGAAATGAACATAATAAAATGAATGTGGCATTTTTTTACAAAAAATATGAAACATTTTTAGATTAAACATATTTATTTTTAGGAATGGAAGCTTTCTTAAGTTAACATACTTATATAAAGCCGTATTTATCAAGATACAGTTGATTTCTCTATTTGTGGCTGTTCAGTTCTATAGAATTGCTGTGAACACTAGGTTAACCCATACTGAATCATTACTCCTAGGGCGTATTCAAGAGCACATTCCTAGAAGCCCCTGGTTCACAGGTTTTAATCAATATATCAATACTGTAGATAACTACTGCATGTGCGTTTCTATTTAAAGACCCCTTATTTAGTACATATTGCTGATTTGTTAGCATTGAACCAATAGCCATCATCACTATGTCTTGTGCCTGAACCTTCTATGCTCTACAATGCACACTACAACCTTTATGCAGAGAGAATTAAGAGCTGAAGTATCCATGAAATGGCTAAAAATAAAAAAGTGACAATGTTTGGCTCTAGCACTAAATACACATGGTGATTTAAATAAAGGGACATCATTTGTTTTCAAAATAATTCAGTTAAATAGGATAACCAGGAACACAGATGACCATATTAGGGATTTTGAGCTGTACTGTCTATGCAACATTCGGTAGAATTTCAGCATCTCACCCCAGAGTTGTTTTCGATAGCAGAATGAACAAAAAGTACAAAAATATGAAAAACATGTTACCACATAGATCTCAGAGAGGACACTTGTATATAGTTTGAAAGTTGAGACAGGAAGGCATTGTGACACCTTCTTTGTTCAACATGTTCTACCTGACTTGTGAGCTTCAGCGTTCTGCTCATGTCTGCCAATGACCAATAAATTATCGATTTTGAGGTTATAAATACATTTTAGGGAATAGGCACATTTGTGTATTTCGAAGTCCAGGTAATGAGAATCATTTGTAACTACATTTTTTCTTTTTAAAGAAAACCTTGACAAAAGAATTCTGTCTCGTGAACAGACTAATCAGAATAAAACTAAGAAAATTTGGAAGGAGAGGAGGCTAAAGCAAGTTTGTATTATTTGGTGTACATATCTACAGATAAAGCAATAGAACTTGTTACCTTGTAATAGATCTTAGTATATTTAAATACTTTTATGTTTTTGAGACAGTCTCACTTCATAATTCAGGCTGGTCCTAAACTCAAATTGCTTCATCCTCCCTCATGCAGGGGGCTTATTTACACTTGACATTTGACAACAAGTCCACCACAAAATGCTGCAGTGAGGAAGATATATGTGGATTTAGGAGCTGTTATCTTAACTTTGTGATGAAAATTAATTTACTTTTTCTCTTATTTCTATCAAAATAAATTTCAGATACATTTAGATAACAAAATATAGAAATGTAATAGCAACTACAAAAAGAATAAAATAAGTAAATATTTAACAGATATCAGGTAAAAACTATTTTCTCAGATAAAAACCTTGAAAAAAAACCAAAAAAATCAAAAGATTTTGATAAACAGACAAAAAGGTGAACAAAACTACTGCTTCTGTTTATATGCAAATGCCAGAAATTCAATTAAGAGACAAATATGAAGATAAAAATATTCCACATGCATAATAGAAGACAATGTTATATTCTTATTGTGAAAATAATTTTAGAAATAAAAACCTCAATAGTTATCAAGACATGAGAGAATTAAGAGGTTTGGGCCTCAAACTGTCCTAAAATGAAAAACTGATAGTGTTTAACTCTACTGCTAAGCACACTTACAAATTTGAACAGAAGGATAATGCCATTTGCTTTCAAAATAATTCAGGGAAATACTGATGACAGTGTTAGGTTCTGGAGGTGTACTGCCTGACTCCAATCTTGGGCTGTTATTTATTAGCTGTGTAAAAATGAATAAACTACTTAGCCCCTCTGTGTCTTTGAATATGTATTAAAGCTAGGATTATCAATATACATACTTTACAGTCAGAATAAAATGAGTTCACACCTGCAAATATGTAAAGCACTTATAACAGGATCTGGGGGCAAAATCAAAGCATGTTTTCTTTCTTCTTTCCTCTCAGGACTGGGGAGTAAACCCAGGCCTTCAGACTGAGCTTTTCTTTTTTTTTTTCCTTCTTTTTTTCCTTTCTTTTTTTTAAATAGGGAATAAAATAAAACAATAAAATGGAATCAAGCAAAACAGCAAGAGCAATATTGGGTTTCAAAAACAAGACAGAAAGAAATCCCTCATATTGCTGTATTGCATATTTTATCCTCTAAACAGATGCTCAGACTACCGGCTTTAGGCTTGCAAAGTCAATCAAATGATACAAACATTAAGTTGTTTCTTTACTTCAGTAGCTATCATCTCAGCCTTTGTACCTCTCAATCAGCCAGTTGCTTATAGGGGGTGGGGTGGAGGCAGCCAAACTTGGATCTTCTTGTCTCCCAGCCTGTGTTCCAGCTGGTTCACAAGAGGAGGTTGGCTCCTTGGTTCTCCTTCTGGCTGACATGACTCTCTTTTTGTTTTTCCTTTCCTTTCCTTTCCTTTCCTTTCCTTTCCTTTCCTTTCCTTTCCTTTCCCCTTTCCTTTCCTTTCCCCTTTCCTTTCCTTTCCTTTCCTTTCCCCTTTCCTTTCCTTTCCTTTCCTTTCCCCTTTCCTTTCCTTTCCTTTCCTTTCCTTTCCTTTCCTTTCCT